>KZ654458.1:0-14866 GCA_001010745.2 Gerris buenoi
TGTCTTGGAATTTTTAAAATCGGAGGCATAAAACTTTTTTGTTCTCAAAAGTGAACTCAATGCTTCCGTTACCTTCGGTAAGCTCGGAAGCAATAAAGGATAATTACTAAATGTAAAAGGGAAAAGAGGGTCAAATTAGGGATATAACTAGGGTTGGTAGGATGGATCGGATCAGGGTGTGGGTTAACCTGTTCTATGATTATAATTAAATTATGTAATTAAAGTAAGAGGCAGTTAGGAGTAGAATATACAAGTGTAACTTTCACTGGCCATAATGTAATTAGCAAAAAAAGCATAAAGTTATAAGCAAATAGTAATTATAATACTCAAAACAATTATAATCAAATCATAATACGTATGTCTGACGTTGCATGCAACTTGTACAGTTGCTATGTACTTAACGTAAATTTATTACGTGATAAATTAACTTAAGTTCGGATATACTAATAAGTTAATAAATAAATTCGGAATAGACATATGCATAAAATAAATTAAAACGAAGGCTGTGGTAACTATAGATAACAGAAATAAAGAAAATGAGATGCAATAATAGGGGGAAAGAAATAGATGAAAATAAACTCCAAACAAATAATTAATATAAAAATTCCATTTTTTAAAACTGGTCTTATGTATATATATATATATTTTTTTTTGCTTCTGTATTCTTCACCTTAGTTGTTTCTATGTGCAAAATTTGGGGAAGATTGAATGACGGGAAGTGGTTCAAAATTGGGGTAATAGGTGTGCGATGAAACTTAAAAAGCAAAGAAATATGACGCCATTTTGTTTTTTTATTATTATTATTTTGGTTTCTGTATTCTTCACCTTAGTTGTTTCTATGTGCAAAATTTGGAGAAGATTGAATGACGGGAAGTGGTTCAAAATTGGGGTAATAGGTGTGCGATGAAACTTAAAAAGCAAAGAAATATGACGCCATTTTGTTTTTTTATTATTATTATTTTGGTTTCTGTATTCTTCACCTTAGTTGTTTCTATGTGCAAAATTTGGAGAAGATTGAATGACGGGAAGTGGTTCAAAATTGGGGTAATAGGTGTGCGATGAAACTTAAAAAGCAAAGAAATATGACGCCATTTTGTTTTTTTATTATTATTATTTTGGTTTCTGTATTCTTCACCTTAGTTGTTTCTATGTGCAAAATTTGGAGAAGATTGAATGACGGGAAGTGGTTCAAAATTGGGGTAATAGGTGTGCGATGAAACTTAAAAAGCAAAGAAATATGACGCCATTTTGTTTTTTTATTATTATTATTTTGGTTTCTGTATTCTTCACCTTAGTTGTTTCTATGTGCAAAATTTGGAGAAGATTGAATGACGGGAAGTGGTTCAAAATTGGGGTAATAGGTGTGCGATGAAACTTAAAAAGCAAAGAAATATGACGCCATTTTGTTTTATATTATTATTATTTTGGTTTCTGTATTCTTCACCTTAGTTATTTCCATGTGCAAAATTTAGGGAAGATTGAATGACGGGAAGTGGTTCAAAATTGGGGTAATAGGTGTGCGATGAAACTTACAAAGCAATATATAATAATAAGTAATATAATAAGTATATATAATATAATAAGTATATATAATAAGTAATATAAGACCAGTAAAAAGGTGCAAGATGGTAGGTGAAGAATTATAAGTAAATACTTTTCCAACTAAAGCGTGGAATTTAATTAGAGAAGTTTTAGTTTTAGTCTACCGGGGTATAACTTAATTAATTGCACTTAAACAATTAGCAAGGCACTTATTATTAAATCAGGAAGACAGTATCAACTTTTGTTACCTCATCTGCACTTTTAATTCTAACTTACATTTAATTATAATCTCTAACACATCAATGACTATAGCCTCTAACATAAATAACTGTAATCTATAAGGTAAAAATAACCAGTATCTCTAACATATAAATAACTGTAATCTATAAAGGATAAATAACCAGAATCTCTAACATAAATAACTGTAATATATAAGGTATAAATAACCAGAATCTCTAACATATAAATAACTATAATCTATAAGGTATAAATAACTATAATCTGTAAGGTATAAATAACCAGAATCTCTAACAAATAAATAAAAAGAGGGATATATTCTATAATTTATAAATAACCAGGATCACTAACATATAAATAACTATAATCTATAAGGTATAAATAACTATATTCTATAATTTATAAATAACCAGAATAACTAACATATAAATAACTATAATCTATAAGGTACAAATAACTAGAATCTGTAAGGTANGAGGCAGTTAGGAGTAGAATATACAAGTGTAACTTTCACTGGCCATAATGTAATTAGCAAAAAAAGCATAAAGTTATAAGCAAATAGTAATTATAATACTCAAAACAATTATAATCAAATCATAATACGTATGTCTGACGTTGCATGCAACTTGTACAGTTGCTATGTACTTAACGTAAATTTATTACGTGATAAATTAACTTAAGTTCGGATATACTAATAAGTTAATAAATAAATTCGGAATAGACATATGCATAAAAAAAATTAAAACGAAGGCTGTGGTAACTATAGATAACAGAAATAAAGAAAATGAGATGCAATAATAGGGGGAAAGAAATAGATGAAAATAAACTCCAAACAAATAATTAATATAAAAATTCCATTTTTTAAAACTGGTCTTATGTATATATATATATATTTTTNTCTATAAGGTACAAATAACTAGAATCTCTAACATATAAATAACTATTATCTATAATTTATAAATAAATAGAATCTCTACATATAGTCCAGGAGCTAGGTCGAGCTGGAAAGTATTTTGAACTTAATGGAATTTTTACAGGTAACTCAGAGGTCCTCTGGGGTGCTAATTCTGAGTTTTCGACGTCGCGTCGTGGCCATTGTGCTAACTTGGGGAGGGGGGAAAAACCCCAATTTTTCGGTTTTTTACCTCTAGCTCGAAAACTACGCGTCAAACAAAAAACTTTACAAGTACAAAGTTAAAGAGCATCAAATTTCCTATAAAAATCACTGGTCTGGTCATACGACTGTTTTGGCCCATTAGGTACTGAGATACAGCATTTTGAAAAAATGCCAAATTTTAAAAAATGTGGATTTTAGCGGAAAATTTTTAAACTCAGACTTCTAGGATCTATTGATAATACATAAGTAAGCAGAACCGTAGAAGGGCGACGATCAATTTGAATTAGGGTGATAATTAGGGGTTTGTTTTCACTGATTTTTTTCGTAGAAAAATTTAGGGACTAACTTTATTTTCATCGTAACTCACATAATTCTGATGCTATCGACTTCTATTTTTTAAAAAATGAAAGCTCTTTTTATCTACTTTAAAGAAACTTCTATAAGTTTTCCTCGTAAAATGCACAGTTTTATCGCTATTTGACTCCGAATCTCTAAAATTTAGCGTTTGACAAACAAAAGCCAANTTTATTTTCATCGTAACTCACTTAATTCTGATGCTATCGACTTCTATTTTTTAAAAAATGAAAGCTCTTTTTATCTACTTTAAAGAAACTTCTATAAGTTTTCCTCGTAAAATGCACAGTTTTATCGCTATTTGACTCCGAATCTCTAAAATTTAGCGTTTGACAAACAAAAGCCAACAATTAACAAGCCGTAGGTCGGTCCGTATTGGTCGTAAATGATCTATAAAATAAAGATTTTCTTTCATTTGTTATAGGCTACAATTTTGTTCTTACAGTTTGTTTGATAAAATGCATATTTTTTGAGTTAATCGCGAAAAACCGATCAAAAAGGTCGAAAAACTTTTACTTTCAAAAGTGTTTTTGTTTGACGCGTAGTTTTCGAGCTAGAGGCGAAAAACCGAAAAATTGGCGGAAAAATTGAAGTTTTTCCCCCCTCCCCAAGTTAGCACATGGGCCACGAGGTCGAAAACTCAGAATTAGCATCCCAGAGGACCTCTGAGTTACCTGTAAAAATTCCATTAAGTTCAAAATACTTTCCAGGTAAATCTACCTTGCTCCTGGACTAATATAAATTTCTAAAATCTCTAACATATAATATACTTCAGTAAGTGGTTTTAGACGGAGCATGATAACAGGCCGTGTGCTCCATAACGTTACCACCTAACCACGCTACAACCCAACCTCGTTACCTACGGTACGCAAGGCACACTGACTCATTGCCGTTATCGATGTAATACAATACATTCCTTTATTTGTACATTCTAAAAGATGTTTTCGTCCATATACATGCAGTTATTGTGATCGATGTAAACTAAGCCGATATATCAGGCGGTCATAGGTCCTTAAACACCTTACATTACTCGTACGCATCGCAGATTACAAATGTTTACCTATCAAGTTTTCTGCCATTGGTTTTTATCTTGAGGTATTATGCACCTGACATTTATATTAATCAAATTATAATTACTATTTACAAAGGGAGACAGACAGAGAAAAATGGACTTCAGCGCCGGGACTCGAACCACGGACCTCTCCCTCATTTCCAGTGTGCGGGAGCTCTAACCAATTAAGCTACACTGAAGAATAACTTCCTCTGACGATATCGATACCTGGATCCGTGATGCATTCTCTTTTGATGCTACAGAAAATCCTAGCAACTCACTTGTTTCCGAAAGGAACAGCTAATCGAAATAATTCTTGTGATCCAACATTAAAACAGAAGCACTGCATTTCTTTGTAAATAACTTTTGGATCAGTGATGAAAAAGAACATAAGGAACTATCAAACATTGCTGTGAAGTACCTACTGGGGTTTACGACAACATACTTGTGTGAAAAAGGGTTTTATAGTTTAACTTACCTGAAGAATAAATATAGAAACAAACTTAATATTGAGGATGATTTACGGCTGTATATGAACAAGCTGGAGCAAACCATGGACCATGGATCCACATTTACAAACTAAAACAAGCTCAGTGTTCCCACTAATGTTTCATCGAGAAATTCTTTAAATTTCTGTCCAATAAATAAAAAATTGTTAATAAAATGTCAATAAAAAGTATTGTTTGGAATTAAAATTACCTATTCATAGAAATTTCTTTAATGTTTATAAAAAAATAAGGTCCTTTTGTTAGGGGGTCGCACAGTTAATGATGACAAAAAGGGGTACGTGGGTTGAAAAGGTTAAGAACCGCCGTTCTAGAGTAGAAGCAGTATTCTAGAGAAGTATTTTAAACACATTATTTCGTTATTCAGTGAAGTTCGTAATAGAGTGTCGATCTCAGTTAAATGAACGAAAAAGTCAAAGGAGGCGCTGAAAGAGGATATATTTTTTTGGTTTTCACTCTACCAGTTTTTACTTCCTACGTCAGAGATCTCCAACCATTTTCGTTGAAGAGCCTGGTCTGGATAGGGTGGTCTACGGGCCGGATGAAGTAAGCAATATTTTTATTTATTTATATTTCTATTAGAAAATTGCAACTACATAATTTCATGTTATAAGCAATACTGATGTATGTTTTTAGAATAACATGATTGACTTGATATGAGGAACTGTCCATTAAAAGTACTCACAGATACTAGCATGAATTATTACATATATTTAGAAGTTATAAATCGCTCAATAAATCACATAGCAACTGCCTCTTTAGACGTCGGGGAGGATTCCCGGCAATGAATGGTAATGACAGGTTGGATTAATGGATTAGGGTGTTGGGATATGGAGTCATGGAAGGATTTGTATTTGTTCGGGATATGGCTTGGTCAAGGACGAAGGGAAGTTTAAGGTCGTTGTAAGCAATAAAGAATAAATTTTTCACCATTTTTAAGAAAAATCATAAAGCTTTGTAATATAATAAAAGCATAAGCGAGCATCTTACATTTAACGAAATATACATCCTGTCTGTCTGTGTGTAACGTTTACGTCGATTTTGAATCGATTAGGTTGAAATTTGGTATTCGTGTTCCTTTCACTAATACTCCGGCTGCGTTCGTTGTACAGCGTGATCTGTCCAAGAGTTCGCGCACACGCTCGCCCAAACGAGAGATTCAAATTAAAATTGGAATTTCATGACGGGAAAATATTCTATCATCACATATTCGATGAGGCGAACATTTTTTGGGGTACTTTTTTTTTTTTTAGTAAAACCAACAGCTGCACCCCAATGAAGTTATATAGGTCGTTAAGAATATTAAAGTGGACTTGAACGTTTAAAATATGGGAAAAACGTTTTTACCGATATCTTACATTCTAACGTAACTATTTTAATAAATTTTCCTATACATAGTCTAAAGTACAATTGATACCAGGCATGTACAATTTAAACTTGATTTATTTAGAAGTTTTTGGTGTAGTGAAGTGACGAAGAGATTGAGACAATTAAACATACCGTGGTAGCACTCAGTCTTTCTTATCAATCACATCATGTTCTTATCAATCAAAGCATGTTCTTACCAATCAAATCATTGTTCTTACCAATCAAATCATGTTCTTATCAATCACATCATGTTTTTATCTATAACTTCATGTTTTTATCAATCAAATCATGTGTTATCCATTACATCATGCTCTTATCAACCACACGATGCTCTTATCAATAAAATTATGTTCTTATCAATCACATCATGTTCTTATAAATAACATAATGTTTAAGTGTCCTATGTATAAGTATACTTTTCAGAGACAATATTACCGATAAATAAATATCGTTGATCTAAATAGTTCGGAATATGTTAATACCACCGATTTAAATACATTTTCACCACAAATAGCCAAATCTCTTTTTCAAAACTTTTTAAAGATAAAATAATTCTTTATTGAAAAGGGAATTCTTCTCACAGTGTCGTCATTAAATAAATATCGTTGAAAGATGTATCTTCAATCTAAAAATATAAATTTGAAAAAATAGATTCACTTTATAACAAACATGAGGAGGGAAAGTCTACGTTAATTTTCTTTAAAATATATATGTTGACAATGTTTTGTTTGAAAACTCTGTAAAAAAAGAAAAGAAGTAATGACAATAATTTTCACACTCTAAAAATTCATATTGTCTTTATACAATTTTTTATTTTACATTATTATTTCTTTCTAGGGTGAAAAAATATCCTTTATTTTTTAAGAAATGGGAGAGAAAAAAATTAAAAATAATTGAAGAAGAATTTCGTTTAATTCTCAGTTATATATCGCAGAAAAGAGGAAAATAATAGAAGGGATACTGAGTATATATATCAATACTTTTTGTTTTATTATTTTATTTTTTATTTTTAAATTTTTTGCTTGTGTATTGTGCAGTTTTGTCGCAATTTAACTTGCATTGTATTCTTTAATCCTTTTTACTTATTTCATATAAAAATAAGAAAAANCTCTAGATTCCCGATACTCTGTAACGCCTTTTCGGATTTATACCTACTTTCAGACTAGGCCTTGTCTTATTTTATTAAAAACTTAATTTTATTAGCTGTGAAAATATTTGACTCGATAAATTTATGTAGTTAATTTGTTTTTCTCACTCTTTCCGCGGACCACCTAGAACGGTCTCGCGGACTACATGTGGTCCGCGGACCACAGCTTGAGAATCACTGGTCTAAAGTACAATTGAAACCAGGCATATAAAATTTAAACTTGATTCAAGTAGAAGTTTTTGTGTAGTGACAAAGAGATTGAGAAAATTAAACAAACCGAGGTAGCACTCAGTCTTTTTTATCGATCACATCATGTTCTTATCAATCACATCATGTTCTTATCAATCACACGATGCTCTTATCAATCTTATCATGTTATTATCAATCACATTATATTGTTATCAATTACATCATGTTGTTATAAATCACATCATGTTCTTATCAATCACACCATGCTCTTATCAATCTTATCATGTTATTATAAATCACACCATGTTCTCAACAATCACACGATGCTCTTATCAATCACATCATATTCATATTCTTATCAATCAGATTATGCTCTTATGTTTGATAAGGACACAATGCTCACCACGCAATGCTCATCAATAAAATTATGTTCTTATCAATCACATCATGCTCCATTCAACCACATCCAGTTCTTATAAATCACATCATGTTAGAGTGTCCTATATATACTTTACAGAGAAAATAATACCGTCATCGTTATCGTTGATTAAATAGTTCGGAAGATGTTAATATCACCGATTTAAATACATTTTCACAACAAATACCCAAATATCTCATCCTTTTTTATTTGTTACGTTTTTAAAGATAAGATAATTCTTTATTGAAAAGGGAATTCTTCTCACCGTATCAGCATCATATAAATATCGGGGTAAGATGTATCTTCAATCAAAAAATATAAATTTGGAAAAATAGATTCACTTTATAACAAACACAAGGAGGGAAAGTCTACGTTAATTTTCTTTAAAATATATATTTTGACAATGTTTTGTTTGAAAACTCTGTAAAAAAAGAAAAGAAGTAATGACAATAATTTTCACACTCTAAAAATTCATATTGTCTTTATACAATTTTTTATTTTACATTATTATTTCTTTCTAGGGTGAAAAAATATCCTTTATTTTTTAAGAAATGGGAGAGAAAAAAATTAAAAATAATTGAAGAAGAATTTCGTTTAATTCTCAGTTATATATCGCAGAAAAGAGGAAAATAATAGAAGGGATACTGAGTATATATATCAATACTTTTTGTTTTATTATTTTATTTTTTATTTTTAAATTTTTTGCTTGTGTATTGTGCAGTTTTGTCGCAATTTAACTTGCATTGTATTCTTTAATCCTTTTTACTTATTTCATATAAAAATAAGAAAAAACGAGAAAGCAACTCATTTGTATAAAACTTATGTTTTTTAAAAAAGTAAAGAATTATTATTATAGTGTTTCCACAATAGACTTATTAAAGGCCCTCCATACACGATTAAACATTTTGCGTAAACCCGAAGTCGGACAAATGTAGGCCATACACGGTTTGCGCAAACAGTCAAACAGCCCTATACACGGTCAAAATGTTTGCACAAACATCATGTTTGCGCAAACCTTTTGATCGTGTATGGGGGCCTTAAGGCGAAACTAGTTTTCAACTCCAAGCTCCTATCATCAGAGCCCCTGCGATTATAAACCAGGAGTCTGTTTGCATCTGACTATCTACAGTTCGAATACCAAAAAGAAGGGATGTGTTTTACACTGATAACTAAATCGAGTTGTTGAGAATTCATTAACGAATCCTGAGACAAACGACACCCGATAGCTTGGGTATTGCTTAAATATGTCTTCTCTTAAAGATAGTTATATGTATTTTATCCGGTCAGACACGGCGTGGGATCGTAAGCGTCTCAATCAATTCAAATAAATGCTACAATGAGAGAATTTGTGTCTAGAAAATCCGTTGAACTCAGACAGGGCGATACGATTAGTGTGTTCGTGGAGTCTGATAAAGACACAGACGTTCATGAATATCGGAGAAAATGTCCTGTCTGAACTGCACGGGGCTTTATCATGTAATATCGTTTTGGAAAGGGAAGAAACGGGGAGTACGAATACGAATTGACATCAAGATCAGTCAAGAAGTCGGTATACATGCTGTAGATTGATTATCTATGGTTCATTTAGTTCCTTCGTTTATAATGTGTTTATGGACACCAAATATCGTGCAAAACAATTTTAATAATTATAAAACATCTGCTCATTTTCGACCAATTTATTTAAACGTCAAAAATACTCCTGTGATCTTTCTTTTTCGCAGCATTGGATGTGCCAATTCGATGACGGGTCCTTCGATCCTCTTCCTCTTCATCCATTTGCAAGGTAATCATGTCAAAATCAACTGTTGAAAAACGTAAGAACATCTTCGCTTGCATAATAGAAGATATTGACGGTCAAAGTATAGAAGTGTCTAAGCGAAAACTTGATATAACTCTAATTGATATAACTTATATAATCAATTGCATAATATAATTGAAAGAATCACGTGATTCATATCATTAACTCATGCCTCAATACTCGGTTAAATTTGAAATTTATTTTTATCCTCACAGACCTTTATAGATAGGAATCTATTAAATTACGTTTAGGATTTATGGAGTGTGTGTTAACAGATAGATTGCACGTGCAGAAAGGAGACTGCGGGATTCTTTAAATTGCATCATGGTTTAAAAATTAATAAATAAAAAGGGAAGGACTAAAAGAAGATATAAGGCTAATACGTGGTATAGAGATAAGATGGGAGGAGGGGGAGGGGGTTGATAAATAGGAGAAATGATGAATTTGGGAACAGTATGGTAACAGGTGGTGCATCCAAGCGGAGATACTTAGAACTAACTGCCTACCAACACCCCTTCTAGTCTTAAACGAGCTTTTGAACAAAACGTTTCTAACTCCATATTGCACACGATAACTCTCAAACCGTATATCCGGCATAAATAAATAATATAAAGAAAAAAATTAAAATTAAATAANCTTTAAAACAAATACAAAAATTATGTAACAAAAAGAAAAAAATTATTCGTTAATGCTTATTTCTACTTATTTATTTTATAAAATAATATATATTGATAAATAAAAATAATATTTAATAAAAATATGTAATTGTCAATAATATTTTATTACAAATTTAAATATTTTTTAGGACATATCATAAAAAAATTAAAGAAAAATATTGTCTCAGAATTATCCTATTTACTCTACTTTATTCTTAGTGAACAAATTTATTTAAATGGATAGTGATTCGCGTAATTTGTGTATCGCGAATTTTATAACGGTTTGGCTACTTGACATATATATATTCTACTATCATTACCACTGGTATATTTTCTTCAATTTATTAATTGCGGTAAATTTCATATTGTACGCGATTCATCGCATGCGTCAAATAGAATTAACTGATGATTAAATTTTAAAATTTCGGTCCTGATTTTACTTAAGTGGTGTGATAATAAAAATAACTAATAATAAATAAAGTGTTTATTGTTTATGTAAAAAAATAATCATACAGACAATAAATTATAATTTTAATAATATTAAAATTAAAATAAACAAAAAGATATGATTTTGGCATGATTGTGATACAAGTCATCTGGCAGATATTGGCTACTTGTTCGTTCTTCACTAAAGGTATTATATATTTATTAATAATTAATATTAATATTATTATTTTAAATAAATTGTAAGCANTTTAATTTATAATTTACATATGAGAGATTTAGTGAGCTTAAATTTAATTTATAATTTACATATGAGAGATTTAGTGAGCTTAAATTTAATTTATAATTTACATATGAGAGATTTAGTGAGCTTAAATTTAATTTATAATTTACATATGAGAGATTTAGTGAGCTTAAATTTAATTTATAATTTACATATGAGAGATTTAGTGAGCTTAAATTTAATTTATAATTTACATATGAGAGATTTAGTGAGCTTAAATTTAATTTATAATTTACATATGAGAGATTTAGTGAGCTTAAATTTAATTTATAATTTACATATGAGAGATTTAGTGAGCTTAAATTTAATTTATAATTTACATATGAGAGATTTAGTGAGCTTAAATTTAATTTATAATTTACATATGAGAGATTTAGTGAGCTTAAATTTAATTTATAATTTACATATGAGAGATTTAGTGAGCTTAAATTTAATTTATAATTTACATATGAGAGATTTAGTGAGCTTAAATTTAATTTATAATTTACATATGAGAGATTTAGTGAGCTTAAATTTAATTTATAATTTACATATGAGAGATTTAGTGAGCTTAAATTTAATTTATAATTTACATATGAGAGATTTAGTGAGCTTAAATTTAATTTATAATTTACATATGAGAGATTTAGTGAGCTTAAATTTAATTTATAATTTACATATGAGAGATTTAGTGAGCTTAAATTTAATTTATAATTTACATATGAGAGATTTAGTGAGCTTAAATTTAATTTATAATTTACATATGAGAGATTTAGTGAGCTTAAATTTAATTTATAATTTACATATGAGAGATTTAGTGAGCTTAAATTTAATTTATAATTTACATATGAGAGATTTAGTGAGCTTAAATTTAATTTATAATTTACATATGAGAGATTTAGTGAGCTTAAATTTAATTTATAATTTACATATGAGAGATTTAGTGAGCTTAAATTTAATTTATAATTTACATATGAGAGATTTAGTGAGCTTAAATTTAATTTATAATTTACATATGAGAGATTTAGTGAGCTTAAATTTAATTTATAATTTACATATGAGAGATTTAGTGAGCTTAAATTTAATTTATAATTTACATATGAGAGATTTAGTGAGCTTAAATTTAATTTATAATTTACATATGAGAGATTTAGTGAGCTTAAATTTAATTTATAATTTACATATGAGAGATTTAGTGAGCTTAAATTTAATTTATAATTTACATATGAGAGATTTAGTGAGCTTAAATTTAATTTATAATTTACATATGAGAGATTTAGTGAGCTTAAATTTAATTTATAATTTACATATGAGAGATTTAGTGAGCTTAAATTTAATTTATAATTTACATATGAGAGATTTAGTGAGCTTAAATTTAATTTATAATTTACATATGAGAGATTTAGTGAGCTTAAATTTAATTTATAATTTACATATGAGAGATTTAGTGAGCTTAAATTTAATTTATAATTTACATATGAGAGATTTAGTGAGCTTAAATTTAATTTATAATTTACATATGAGAGATTTAGTGAGCTTAAATTTAATTTATAATTTACATATGAGAGATTTAGTGAGCTTAAATTTAATTTATAATTTACATATGAGAGATTTAGTGAGCTTAAATTTAATTTATAATTTACATATGAGAGATTTAGTGAGCTTAAATTTAATTTATAATTTACATATGAGAGATTTAGTGAGCTTAAATTTAATTTATAATTTACATATGAGAGATTTAGTGAGCTTAAATTTAATTTATAATTTACATATGAGAGATTTAGTGAGCTTAAATTTAATTTATAATTTACATATGAGAGATTTAGTGAGCTTAAATTTAATTTATAATTTACATATGAGAGATTTAGTGAGCTTAAATTTAATTTATAATTTACATATGAGAGATTTAGTGAGCTTAAATTTAATTTATAATTTACATATGAGAGATTTAGTGAGCTTAAATTTAATTTATAATTTACATATGAGAGATTTAGTGAGCTTAAATTTAATTTATAATTTACATATGAGAGATTTAGTGAGCTTAAATTTAATTTATAATTTACATATGAGAGATTTAGTGAGCTTAAATTTAATTTATAATTTACATATGAGAGATTTAGTGAGCTTAAATTTAATTTATAATTTACATATGAGAGATTTAGTGAGCTTAAATTTAATTTATAATTTACATATGAGAGATTTAGTGAGCTTAAATTTAATTTATAATTTACATATGAGAGATTTAGTGAGCTTAAATTTAATTTATAATTTACATATGAGAGATTTAGTGAGCTTAAATTTAATTTATAATTTACATATGAGAGATTTAGTGAGCTTAAATTTAATTTATAATTTACATATGAGAGATTTAGTGAGCTTAAATTTAATTTATAATTTACATATGAGAGATTTAGTGAGCTTAAATTTAATTTATAATTTACATATGAGAGATTTAGTGAGCTTAAATTTAATTTATAATTTACATATGAGAGATTTAGTGAGCTTAAATTTAATTTATAATTTACATATGAGAGATTTAGTGAGCTTAAATTTAATTTATAATTTACATATGAGAGATTTAGTGAGCTTAAATTTAATTTATAATTTACGAGAAACATATTTAAATCTGGGGGAAAAACCGCGATTAATAAATATGTGGGTTTAATTTTTTCATGAAAAAGTCGTATAAAAAAATCATACATTATTCGATGTAGTTCATAACTTGACATTGATTCAGAGAGTATTTTTTTATGTGTTAATTAAAATTATAATTTTCTAAAAGGAGTTTTGCCTATATTAAAATAATTAAATGTTTTAATCAGTAGAGGAATCATTCCTTATACAAAGGATGGGGTTCAAATGAAAGCATAGAAACTCATTAATTGAGATCCAGACCCTCTTGGGAACCAGTTTCTGATCAGGATTGGATCAGGAACTGACGTTTGTAACAAAGAACGACAGTTCAATNAAAACGTAAGAACATCTTCGCTTGCATAATAGAAGATATTGACGGTCAAAGTATAGAAGTGTCTAAGCGAAAACTTGATATAACTCTAATTGATATAACTTATATAATCAATTGCATAATATAATTGAAAGAATCACGTGATTCATATCATTAACTCATGCCTCAATACTCGGTTAAATTTGAAATTTATTTTTATCCTCACAGACCTTTATAGATAGGAATCTATTAAATTACGTTTAGGATTTATGGAGTGTGTGTTAACAGATAGATTGCACGTGCAGAAAGGAGACTGCGGGATTCTTTAAATTGCATCATGGTTTAAAAATTAATAAATAAAAAGGGAAGGACTAAAAGAAGATATAAGGCTAATACGTGGTATAGAGATAAGATGGGAGGAGGGGGAGGGGGTTGATAAATAGGAGAAATGATGAATTTGGGAACAGTATGGTAACAGGTGGTGCATCCAAGCGGAGATACTTAGAACTAACTGCCTACCAACACCCCTTCTAGTCTTAAACGAGCTTTTGAACAAAACGTTTCTAACTCCATATTGCACACGATAACTCTCAAACCGTATATCCGGCATAAATAAATAATATAAAGAAAAAAATTAAAATATGAAAATTATAATTGAGACTGACTAATTTTGTGCTTATAAACTATGAGGCTAAACAACGCTATTTTATCAATTAAAAAAATAATAGAACAATAAAACCAATTTAAATATGTTTTATAATATTTTGCAAAAATGATTTCAAGTTTATATTTATTTTACATGTTGTGTGGGCATTTTAAACAGATTAAGTCCT
>KZ654459.1:12732-22913 GCA_001010745.2 Gerris buenoi
CGTTTGATCGGCATTAAACAAAGACTCAGGGGGGAGAGTGTGATTGTGTCCAAACCAAATGTAATTCCTGGACAGCCTAGATTCTAGATGAAGGAATAACTCTTATAATTCTGAGAAAAATCGTGGTTAAACGTATATGAAATGAGCGGGACCCTTTTCCAAGATTTGATTGTTTACCTCCTTCTGTTCTACTCAGATAAAATGCTATGGATAACACCCATCAAATGGTTTAATTAAAAAAAACAAATTATAATTTTTTTTAAACCAAGTACATATTTAATTTTTTTGTGATCATACACAGTGCATTTTTAAGTGCAAAATAAATACAAGTCTTAATTATTACACTAATTTTTCTTTTTACCATCAATATTTCATAATCCCGATTTAGTGAACTACTCGATATATCATACTTTTTCTTCGACCCCTTAAAGATATGATATTGTGATAAGATAAGATATGACTGTATTGACAATATTGATGTCGACCCGAAGAAAAATCAAATAAAAGACAACAAACACTATGAAATCTGCAAGCTATTCTTTGCTAAACGTAAAAGGTAAATTCGGATTGTACGTGACCCCACTTGGAGGTTAGGTGATAAAATCCCGCATATTAAATTAAAAACCTTAATTTTGTGTACCCTTGAATTTTCAATAGCCGCTCCGCACCGCTTCGTGGTGCTCCGCTCATTTTCTGAAGAAAAACAACCCTCCTGTATACAAACCAGGTAGAGGTAAAACTCGAAAAAATTTCTGGGGCACGTACAATCCGAATTAGCCAGGTAAAATTTTGGAAGACTGGCAACCTTTTTTTCGAGATCGTCGGGTCAAGAGGTTGATATATCGAAAACATCGATGTTGTCCATCGGTGTTGTGGCTCACACAATTTGAAGATTATCCCGTTGTGATGTATAGACTGTTAATTATTATGCCCGTCGATAAAATTTAGTTTGACACCCCAACCCAGTAGCAACAGTAACCGGATCTTAGAATCAACTGGTCAAGGCCCAGAATTCATATTAGATCAATTATTATCATTGTTGTAATTCGATTCAACCAATACTTAATAAAACTGATTGCAGTGTGTCACTGGCTTAGTCGGTTACCTATTACAACTCTAGTTGAAACATACTTATAGCTTGCTTTATCAACTATCATAACAAAAACCCAAGGTAATAAGAGCTCGTTATCAGAAAGCTTGTTTTCATAGACCGCTTGTAGCTTGACACCGGCAGCAAGTAGCCGTTACACAGGTACAATCGCTAGGTCGAACTTAAGTAGCCGACGACGAATAACTAGAGATTAGGTCGCTTCGGCCGCGACTATTCTGCCTCGTCCTCGGACAGATACCGGGACGGACTGACAGTCCGGTGAAATTGCAAACCGGGAGTAAGATCTCGGCAAATGTAACAAGCCCGGTGCGTATAAAAACAAATACAAACGAAATTAAACCCCAGGCGAAATAATATTATAACCAATGAAGATGAAAAATAACCTACTGTTCCGTCTCCGGACGTCATTTTATTGAGCTTTTTTTGAACCTTCAACACTTCGTCTTCCACGTTCATTTTAGCGGCAAAAATCACTTTGTGACAGAAAAATAAATACGTAGCGGTCCACGGAAAGGATGAGCAACACCGCTCGGACACCTCGAAAAACTACTGAACACAAGATGAATTTTCAAGCCGAACCACAGCCAAGCCTGGCCGACAATGCCTTCATGATCTCGCGCTCCACTGTATCTACCGGGCTTTTCCGCTTCCCTTATCAATACACGATACAAAACAAACAAAATATTGACCGGGAAAACAGGAGGAATATCGATAAAGAGACTTCACTCCGTAGTTACTTCGCAACGTGGTCGTAGATAAATAAAATAAGACCGAGATCGATTGTTTAGCAAATGTGTGAACTGTGAACTATTTGACGTCGTACGCCGTTCAGTTGAGCGGGACCGAACGCTCACCATCACCACCCTATCGTTCCCGCTCAATTAGTCAGTTCAAAAATACTAACTGAGACATCCAACAGAGGCACACCACCCTATCGTTCCCGCTCAATTAGTCAGTTCAAAAATACTAACTCACCGACAGTTAAGCTGGTGATCGTCGCAACCAAAAACCTCTAATATTTGAGTACTAATTCAATTTTAGTGAGCAATAGAGTTACATATTGATATGGTAATTAGGTTATCCAACAAACAGTTATGTCTTTATCAAACCGCACTTCCTTTTAAATTAACGACGTACACAAAATATTAGCCTGGAGCCAGGGATTCGCTGCACTATTATATATTTAGAATATAAAATATATCAATTTTTTTATTTATGGATAAAATTAAGATTTTTAAATTCAAAATCTGATCTGCATATAGACACATCTTTGTTTAGTAGATAATTTCGAACAAGAGCTATAACCTTTGTCTTGGTTATCGTGGCGCGAATTACAAAGTTTTGTTTCGCGAGTTTAAAAGTTCTGGTCGGCCTTCCTTTATTCTTATTCAGTTTCTTTTCTAGTGGGCTATTACCTAATACCGGGTGAGGAATTATTTACAATTAAACATCAAAAGGTTTCGAACTGAATATTGTTGTTGGCGGCTGGGTTATTTTGTTCAGATTATTATCGCAGTGATTTGTAAAGGCTCAAGGATGGACTTGGACACTCAAGTTCAGACAGAGGGCCGTCTGTTGGACATAGTCGATCATTCCTGGAGGACCGAGAAACTGCCTTGCGACGACATCTTCGTGCCCGTCTCGGAACTGCCCGACCCGGACGCGGATAACGGCGACTCGACAACCACCCTCAAGGAAGTGGAGGCTAAATGGGTGGACCTAGCACTCTCCGCCCTGTCCGACTGACACTCGACCCTCTGCCAGCCTCCTCCTATTCCTGAAAATCCCGACGAACGGTACGTGTTACTCTCATTCTTCAAAAATTATCTCCTTACAAAAATAGTTGTTACGTCCTTGCCTTAAGTATGCATTAGCTCTATAACACGCACTTTGCTGCTGTATTCTCCAGATAGGAAGATTGTGTATAACATGAATGGTACTAGCTAAACTATACTGTTAATGGTACTGTACTATACTGGGCTAATTCGGATTGTACGTGCCCCAGACATTTTTTCTAGTTGGACATCTACCTGGTTTATATACAGGAGGGTTGTTTTTCTTCAGGAAATGAGCAGAGCAGCGCGAAGTGGTGTGGAGCGGCTATTGACAATTGAAGGGTACACAAAATTAAGGTTTTTAATTTAATATACAGGATTTTATCACCTAACCTCAAAGTGGGGCACGTACAATCCTAATTTACCCTATACTGTTACTAATCGGTAAATTCGAAGAATAAGAGCCAGTTTGGAGAGCAGCCTATATGTGGATGATGCTTTAATCGAGTGAACAGTTCTAACAAAGAGATATAGTCTGTTAAACGTTTAAATCTCATGTACGATCATTTAAAGCGATTCTTGACTGTATCGTCTAAGGTTCAATGGAATAATCAAGTAGTTGAGAGTTTCTTTGCCTTATCGATCCCTTCTACAGTCTAAGTTGAATGAGTTTAAGTACTTACATTCAAAGCCCGAGAAGCCAGAAAAATGGGGGTTTCAATATTTATTTAGTACATTTACGTAATTTTGGTGTAAATAAAATGAATAATTTTATTCGACAAAAAAAAAAAAAAAAAAAAAAAAAAAAATGAATAGTTTTATTCAACCGTACCTCACTAATCATAAGTTCAAAATGAAAAATATTATGTAGCAAAAAAAAGTGTAAAATAATAATAAATTTGAAAAAGAGAAATAGTTTGCTTTCTCGATACATCGTCGAAAAAATATTATTTTACATTGTAGAAAACAAGGATATAGCTGGTATTGTCCAAAGGTAGGTACAGAATTATTTTTAAATGAGTCCCACAATGTGTGACTTCTTTAGCACCCCACCCACTGGCATTCTTTTCGTAAAGAAAGCCGATTCCGTCAAGAAAGAGTATTAGTGTATGGAGTTCAAGAGGAAAGAACGAAAGGATTATAATCTTACAAGATAATCCCGTCGCGCCATCCTCTCCATTCTTGCCAACTGATAAGTTTCATGTGGATGGGATAGAGATATTCCTTTCATTGTGTTTATGGCATCAAACGAAGGGTCCTGTAGTCAAACGACAAGCCTGCAGGATGGAATGAGCGGATCGTCTTATAGGAAAGAGTGCAGGAAAGTAGTTGTGTGGATGGAAATGAACATGAATATCAATCATGCCGTGCTTTCCTTCACGATCAAGAAAAAGGAAAGTCTGTCGGGAAAGATCGACAGTGGATGGGGCGCTTTTCTTTCATACAATACTTATCTCCTCTTAACATCATAGCTAAGTTTTACAGTTGAAACTTTTGTCAACTTCTTTTTAACCATTAGACGGCCTCAGCATGCACACAGTCCATAGTTGCAAGATAGGTATATTTAAGTACAAAACATTACCCAATCTGTTTATTGTTGTTCTCAATACATGAAATGCTCCCTTGTCTTATGAGTTATTATGAGTGTAGAAGTGCGTATGATGAAACAATTGCTCTTCGTATCTTTAGGTGAACAGTACAGGGTTAAAAGGCAAATAGCATAGGAGCCGATGCCTTACCTGGGAAACTTGGCACAATTCTTGGGAGGGGGAAAACTCATTCTGTGAAGAGTGAAGTCTGGCAGCTCTAGTAAGGGAACCTCTCCTACTTAGTATGTTTTGATTTTTGTTTCTGACGGAAGTATTATAATTTTTTTTGAATTACTACTTTTAGCAATTTTTCTAAGAAAATTAAGCTATTGCATGGCTTCAAAATTTTTGTAATACGAATTTTTGAAAACTTTTTCCATGGAAATCCGTTTTAGACCATTCTGAATCGATTCATAAAATTTAACACTTTTTTAATGTATGTATGTCTGTATGTATACATTATATGTATATATGTGTCACTCGAGACGATATCTCCTCTTAGGATGCACTTAAACAAATTTGAATATGTTAATAATATCAAAAAAAGAGGAGTTGATTGGCCAAAATTTTTGGAGTTCATTTAGGGGTCAAATTTTGACAATTAAGGGTCAAGCATTAAAACTTTTTTTCCATTTTACCCCCCTCTTATAAGAAAATAATGATAAAAGTGTATATAGCAAAAATTACTGTACTCTTAAAGAGCTTTCCTACGATGTGCATCTTAAAGGGTAAATAATATTTTGACTTTTCTACCCCTTACCTGTGTGTACCAATTTATTTATTTATTTTTTTCACCCATCCAAATTCTAAACCAAAATATTCCTATATTATCATAAGCCATTAATACGCAGATTTCTTTGAAAATTCGCTGATTAAGTCATGGTGCATGACTGGACTTTTTTATTTCTCCCAATTCTAATGCTCCTGAGACAGAAATCCATTTTAGACTACAGCAAATAATTTTTGATATCATGACTATCTGTCAAAACTAAAGGCCCGTTTACACTTTGATTAGTGCGAGTGTTTAGTGCAAGTGTTTAGTAAAACACTAAATCCGTTTGGACACCATGTGTTTAGTGTTTGGTAATTTTGCGAGTGAACAGTTAACTGTTTAGTAGACTTGCACTGTTTAGTGGATCTGCGAGTAGGCCTCCCCTCTCCAACCTAGATGTCAGGGTTTTTTTTATTTTCTAATTATACAATTTAAAAGTAAAAATGTTTAATTGATTAGTCAAAAAACTGTCACAATGAGTCAAAAATCAACAAAACACTTCCCCTCCCTCACAAAAATTAGTTAAAAAAATAAATGATCAATAAAATATAAAATTTTCCTCAAAATAAAATGACATCCTAATCACTAAGCACTAATCACTAAACACTTGCAAAATTTACTAAACACTCGCACTCGCACTAATCAAAGTGTAAACTGGCCTCAACATATCTTAATTAGTACTTGTCCAATTTTAATGAAATTTAAATAGATGGTAGGTCACAATTAGCCGCCCATTTAATGGTCCCATATACGGATCAACATGATGCTCTCAACGGGTTCTCTCTTCTGCATGAGCACTACTTGTTTTTATTAACGCCTTCATCTTTAAAAGTACTCATCTGATTTTAAATAAATTAGATTGTTTGTTGAAAACTGCCCACCAACGGTTCTATTATAATNCGTACAGAAACCTAGAAGTGCTAAAATTAGATAACTACAGTCTATAAGATTAGAGTTGGCTCAATCGAAGGCGGGAAACAACAAATGTGGAGGTAGCTTTGGGGTAATAAAAAGGGAAAATCAGTGTTGCCATGTTATATTTTTTTTGTGGAACAGGGGTAGAGTAGGGCATTTTTTTTTCTGAAATTGCATTCAAGATGGTGGACCAATTGAATCGTTTCCCTCTCAAAATTTTCCAACCTTCGATTGTGCCAAATGAGGCAATACTGCCAACTAACACTAAAACAGTTATTGTGGGTAGTAGAGAAATCTTAATTAACTATAGGTCTGCAGCTGTCTGAGAGATATCAACACTTGTGTCACGTTGTAAACTTCAGTCCTGCAACTTATTGAACGCACTGCCTAAATAGATTTTCTGTTTTTAAATTAGTTTCAATTATCAACGAAAAATATGTAAANTAATCCATACTCCCACTTCTTGTAAGCATCCATATTCCCATATAATCCATACTCCCACTTCTTGTAAGCATCCATATTCCCATATAATCCATACTCCCACTTCTTGTAAGCATCCATATTCCCATATAATCCATACTCCCACTTCTTGTAAGCATCCATATTCCCATATAATCCATACTCCCACTTCTTGTAAGCATCCATATTCCCATATAATCCATACTCCCACTTCTTGTAAGCATCCATATTCCCATATAATCCATACTCCCACTTCTTGTAAGCATCCATATTCCCATATAATCCATACTCCCACTTCTTGTAAGCATCCATATTCCCATATAATCCATACTCCCACTTCTTGTAAGCATCCATATTCCCATATAATCCATACTCCCACTTCTTGTAAGCATCCATATTCCCATATAATCCATACTCCCACTTCTTGTAAGCATCCATATTCCCATATAATCCATACTCCCACTTCTTGTAAGCATCCATATTCCCATATAATCCATACTCCCACTTCTTGTAAGCATCCATATTCCCATATAATCCATACTCCCACTTCTTGTAAGCATCCATATTCCCATATAATCCATACTCCCACTTCTTGTAAGCATCCATATTCCCATATAATCCATACTCCCACTTCTTGTAAGCATCCATATTCCCATATAATCCATACTCCCACTTCTTGTAAGCATCCATATTCCCATATAATCCATACTCCCACTTCTTGTAAGCATCCATATTCCCATATAATCCATACTCCCACTTCTTGTAAGCATCCATATTCCCATATAATCCATACTCCCACTTCTTGTAAGCATCCATATTCCCATATAATCCATACTCCCACTTCTTGTAAGCATCCATATTCCCATATAATCCATACTCCCACTTCTTGTAAGCATCCATATTCCCATATAATCCATACTCCCACTTCTTGTAAGCATCCATATTCCCATATAATCCATACTCCCACTTCTTGTAAGCATCCATATTCCCATATAATCCATACTCCCACTTCTTGTAAGCATCCATATTCCCATATAATCCATACTCCCACTTCTTGTAAGCATCCATATTCCCATATAATCCATACTCCCACTTCTTGTAAGCATCCATATTCCCATATAATCCATACTCCCACTTCTTGTAAGCATCCATATTCCCATATAATCCATACTCCCACTTCTTGTAAGCATCCATATTCCCATATAATCCATACTCCCACTTCTTGTAAGCATCCATATTCCCATATAATCCATACTCCCACTTCTTGTAAGCATCCATATTCCCATATAATCCATACTCCCACTTCTTGTAAGCATCCATATTCCCATATAATCCATACTCCCACTTCTTGTAAGCATCCATATTCCCATATAATCCATACTCCCACTTCTTGTAAGCATCCATATTCCCATATAATCCATACTCCCACTTCTTGTAAGCATCCATATTCCCATATAATCCATACTCCCACTTCTTGTAAGCATCCATATTCCCATATAATCCATACTCCCACTTCTTGTAAGCATCCATATTCCCATATAATCCATACTCCCACTTCTTGTAAGCATCCATATTCCCATATAATCCATACTCCCACTTCTTGTAAGCATCCATATTCCCATATAATCCATACTCCCACTTCTTGTAAGCATCCATATTCCCATATAATCCATACTCCCACTTCTTGTAAGCATCCATATTCCCATATAATCCATACTCCCACTTCTTGTAAGCATCCATATTCCCATATAATCCATACTCCCACTTCTTGTAAGCATCCATATTCCCATATAATCCATACTCCCACTTCTTGTAAGCATCCATATTCCCATATAATCCATACTCCCACTTCTTGTAAGCATCCATATTCCCATATAATCCATACTCCCACTTCTTGTAAGCATCCATATTCCCATATAATCCATACTCCCACTTCTTGTAAGCAGCTAACTATTTATAAGGTGATCTTCAGTGGAGTTGACACCTCTTCTCTTCTAGGAACAATTGAACTATCAAGTTGAGAGCCCATTGCTCTCCTATACGAGCTACCGAGACTCCCTTTAAAAAATAAATATTAGGTTGGGGAAAAAAAAATTATAATTATTCTGATATAAATATAATCATCAAATTTACTAAAAATTATTATAAATTTTACAATATAAATTAAATATTTACAATGTTAATATTATCAACGGAGATTTCAAAGTAATCAATTAGTTTAGACAAGATATATAGTTGTGGTGGGAGAGATGAGGACCGTGGTTAGATGGGAGGCACAGCTACAGGCACTGAGACATGCGTAGGTGCACACGCTTGTCTCACACTCATCTCCCAGGTGTCGAGCAGCTGAGACACTGTGTACTTAGCTGGTAGCTTGGACACACGAGACTCCAGTGCAGACTGCACCTGAGACAGGAATCCTGTGGCACTGTGTTCTACTGAGCCCACGTAGCACCTGAAACAACCATCCAATAGTACATTATGCGTCGAGTGTGGAAAGTAGCATTTTGCATGCGAGTGTGGAGTTTGCACCCGAGCGACANCGCCTTCATCTTTAAAAGTACTCATCTGATTTTAAATAAATTAGATTGTTTGTTGAAAACTGCCCACCAACGGTTCTATATTAATTTCAATCATCTGTTCATATTCAATATTGATAAATCGGTCCTTTTATTCTTAAAAAAAAAAAAAAAAAACAGATTTTAATGGGGGAAAATTAAATAAATGAGACAATAATAGGTGGTAAAAGGAAAGCATAATTAAAGTATGCAATAGGGCAATAGGATGTGAGGCAACTATGTGCCACATTCTCAGAGTAAGGAAGGGGTAGAGGGAGCAATGCAATTTGAAAAGTGGTTCATTATGCGACACCCCTATACTAAACCTCTCAAGCGAGCTCAACCCGAACTAAAGTGGTCACGTGGTCACTGTCTTTTTGGTCTATTCCTTGTGCTTCCGTACCCACGGACGCTTGTCAACAAAATCTTTAACCCCATCTTGTGCTTTGTTTGATTGTTTTATTATCGAAATGTCAAATATGTCAAAATATCATAGAGAATAGACTTAAAATANCGAGGGTAGTGAAACCACACGAGCAATGCAAAATGCCGTTTTCGCACGAGTTGCGTACCGTACTTTATCTACGATTGTTAGATTTTAATAGTAAATAGAGAAAAAAATAATAAACTTCCTATATGTAAGTTCGTATTTCTCTTTTGAGAAATACAAATTAATTAATTAATTATTATTAATTACAGAATTAATTATTTCGGAAGGCGAATTATTCTCCTCATATTCGTCATAATCACTTAATTCACGCATTGGTTTTCACAAAAAAAAAACTCTATATAAACAGTTACTTTTATTAAACAAACGTCAAATTAGTTTTGTTAAATGTAAACAAACTCGCTAATCATGCGTAAAGTTGAAGAATTCCTCTTTTTTACTGCCCTAGGGCGGTAAAAAAGAGGAATTTTGAGACGGGCATGCACAATGAACACAAGTACGTAAAGAATCACTTTCTACGCATCTAAACAGAGATACAATGTTTATATTTCGTA
>KZ654463.1:0-12709 GCA_001010745.2 Gerris buenoi
ATGTGACATGTCGTTGTTTTCAAAACTTTAATACTCTGCTTAATAAACAGCTTTTAAATTACGTTCTCTCTCGCATAGTTTGCTCGTTTCTCGTTTATATTCGAGTATTTTATATTTAGTCCATTATATTGAACATAAACTAACAACCACTTCCTAAACGAAAATAAATTAATGTTATTAAAACAAGTATGTTATGTAGTATAGTTTTTGTTAAGGATATTTAATTAAATTCAAGGAATCAAGGAAGAAGGGGCTTTTTGTACACTTCATGCGAAATTTTATATTAATTTAAATGATATTGGAGGAATTCCAGAAGAAATTTCTTTAAAATTTTAAAAACACGTAAAATTAATATTTTGAATGTTCGTCGATTATCAAAAGTAAGTTTATATTGCGTTGATCAAGAGGCTTAGGAAATTAAAATGCCCGGAACTGTTTGTTTTCAAGTGGGAAAATTATAGGTTTGATGTAAATTCGTGTGTGGAGGAAAAAATATTTAAGATAAATCTCTCGGTTGTTAAATTAGCACAAGTCAAAGCATCTTTGGAGAAGGCTGGATTCTAGTGATCAGTGCTTACCTGTGTTAATCTATAAAGACCTCAAAACCGATTTTTCGCGTCTTCACAAAAGTAAATTCATAATTTTGCGAAATTACTTAGATATGCGATTACTTATAGATTATATGAGAATGGAATATAAAACTGAATGACGTATAAAAACTAAAATATCTGTGCCACTATAAAAATATAAATAAAATAAAAGTACATGAGTTTATTACAAAGGTGTAGTTGGTGTTATTTGATGGTCGAGCTGGGTGGTCTCGTGTACTCGAGCTGTACTGGTCTCCATTAAGATAACTTAAAGCTTAAACATAAGGTAAGCCTTGAAGACCTGGGCAAGGCTATCAACATCTTGCTAACACACTTTAAATGTATCATCTGCTTGCTCTTTACAGTCTCCCTGCTCTCCTAGTACATGTTAAATGTATCATCTGCTTACTCTTTACACTCTCCCTGCTCTCCTAGTGCATGTTAAATGTATCATATGCTTACTCTTTACATTCTCCCTGCTCTCCTAGTACATGTTAAATGTATCATCTGCTTGCTCTTTACAGTCTCCCTGCTCTCCTAGTGCATGTTAAATGTATCATCTGCTTACTCTTTACACTCTCTCTGCTCTCCTAGTGCATGTTAAATGTATCATCTGCTTACTCTTTGCATTCTCCCTGCTCTCCTAGTGCATGTTAAATGTATCATCTGCTTACTCTTTACACTCTCCCTGCTCTCCTAGTACATGTTAAATGTATCATCTGCTTGCTCTTTACAGTCTCCCTGCTCTCCTAGTACATGTTAAATGTATCATCTGCTTACTCTTTACACTCTCCCTGCTCTCCTAGTGCATGTTAAATGTATCATCTGCTTACTCTTTACATTCTCCCTTCTCTCCTAGTACATGTTAAATGTATCATCTGCTTACTCTTTACACTCTCCCTGCTCTCCTAGTACATGCTAAATGTATTATCCTGCTTACTCTTTACACTCTCCCTGCTCTCCTAGTACATGCTAAATGTATTATCCTGCTTACTCGTTACACTCTCCCTGCTCTCCTAGTACATATTAAATTTATCATCTGCTCACTAGTTACACTCTCCCTGCTCCTAGTACATATATATATAACTTGGAGCTCCAGTTTAGATTCAGTATTTTGATTCAATATTCAGTATTCACATCAACTGAAATACTTCACAACATGGGAGAAATAAACAAAAGGAATTTCATGTTTTAAGAAAGATTTTTATTTATAAGTTTAGTGAATTGCAGCGTGTGGTAACCATAATAAACTAATAATTCGTTTATAGTGAAAATTGACTTCCTTCTTACTTCCAATGTTTTTTAATGGGTTTAATCCATTAAGCTATTAGTCTGAAAGTTGATGAAAGTACTCTTTTAAGTAAAAGTGGTTTTGCAAACCGGATTATTATAATTAAAAAATAAATAAATAAATAAAATCTGCACTTACCAATTGCATATAATTTCAGTCATACAAAGATTCAAAAGTATAAAACTCACAATAAGTTTCTATCAGTCTTATTTTACGTTTAAGAAATTCGTAACTGGCTCACTAATAACCAACTATTTACTAAAGGGGGTGGGGAATCATTCAGTGGCATGAACACCCATCATCAGACCTGACTAGCGGCAAAAGTACTCGTAACTCTTTGCTTCCCGCGTCCCCTTATGTTTTACGCTAATTTAAAAATAAGTAACTAAGTTTTATAAGCGTTTAATCTATACTCGACTCACTTTATACCATTTTCCAACTTCGTGATTTAACTCTTTAAGGTGTACAGAGGATTTGTCTAAGATTGTTTCTAGTTCAATTTTAATTTACATTTATTGTTTTATTTATAGGGTGGCGCTGCGCGAATGACCACTTTTTAAATTGTCACCTTACGAGATTGATATGAAGCAGAAAATTTACCAGCAAAAATTGAAGTTTACTGGACACAAGTCAAGTTTTGAAGTGTAGGCGATAATGTCCGATATATGACTCCTTACCGATTTACATATATTCTTAGAGGCGCTCGGCGAAGTTGCGCATCACATTCTCAAACATCTCGTCAGGGAAGCCGATTTTTCATCCCCCATTCAAAGGATAACGAAATGGATACTGTCCACATATGGTTCCAACAAGATGGAACCACTGCACACACCAGTGTTCATGGATCGCGTGCATCAAATTTTCTCGGTTGTGAGAATAATGTGAATGCGGTAATCGACAAGGACATCATTTACCGGATATTATTTTCCTACGTATAAATTTGACTTATGTCCAGTAATCTTCCACATTTTTGATTAAAAATTTGCGATGTTTCAATCTCCTGGCTCTAGTACATGGTGCATATGGTAACAATTTAAAATGTGGCAATCTAAGCTGCGCCACCCTATATGTCTTTTCTGCTTATTATTGATTTAATTTTTCAATCAAATTTATATTGTTTATGTAAGCATAGGTCGATATATTTTTTATAAGCAGATATATTTTTAATTTAATTTAATCAGAAGTTTATTAGAGGCTGCCTCCGTTTATTTTTACTCTTCCTTCCTTAGATTCTATCAAGTTTTTCTTATCTTATTTTCGTAAAAAAGTCTTAGATGTTTTGTATATTTTAGCATTGGGGGTCGTAAATCTGTCATTAGATAGTTTTTTTACGATTTCGTTTTCTTCAAACTGCTTTTAAATCTAAGCTGGCCTCATTCCGTACTGACGGAGTATTATTACTGCCTTCGGGCTCATTTCTCCTTATAGAGCTGTCTCAAGCCATGGCTTACCTTANGGACATGTTTCGCCGAACCGAGATCAGCGAACCAAGTTCCCATGTCTATAGGGCGCTATAGACTTTCGGATCTTCCGGTAATGACCGGATTTCGGTTGTCGCTTACCCGCTTATAGGTTGATGGTATTATGGTTAAATATGATCCATATACAGATGGAAGTATGGGAATAGTATTGCATTGCTAGGAACTACCAATTAAGAAACAAAATTACAAACATGTTATTAAATAGCGGGAAGAAATTGAGCTCTAACTACTCACTGATTACCCGATGCATTAGTTCAATTTGCTTGGTGGAATTAGTGCAGTTATTGTTTGCTCTAGGACAATGGTCGGGGTGTATCAAGTAGTTGAAGACACTTGAGGACAATGCCCTTGTTGCTGTCCAAGAGATCGGTGCAGGTAAAGGCCGCTCCTTATCCACAGCTCTGACCACTCCTCGTATCCTCCACCTGTGTTTACCCTCTCCATACTTCCTGTCTTCTCCTTGATCCTGTGTCTCGTGTCCGCCCTCAACTCTAGTTTTTTATGTAATAAGTGCACCTTAGTCGTTGTCCTTCCTGCCAGATGAATCCTTACAATATTTTTCCTTTAATGTTTTAGTATAGACCGCTTTTCATAAAGTATCACAGATGTAAACTGATATTTTTTCACCAGCGTATTATTTATTTGTGTAACCGGCTTGTTCCTATCTTTCATCCTGCCTAAAATAAATTTAAAATAGCATATCAAATGAAGACTAAATCCTTTATTTGAGCTAGAGCTACTAACTTAAATAACACAATCGAGTCGTCTTCATGCTCCTTCCACTACGGCACTGATGATGACTTATTGCTGGGTTAAAAAGACCTTAGCAGCATTAAAATGACACTTGGAAAGACATTTTGTATTTGAAATAATATTGTAATTCATGTAACTAGTATTAAATCCGATTTTATATTTAATGAGTATTTTGTTATAACATCTATAAGCAATAAGCATATATAAAGGTTAGTTTTATTTATAGTACACATCTGATTTTTAATAAATTTACATCGTCCGTCGAAAGTATTCCTTAGATGGCACCTTATAAATTTCAACCGTGTATATATATATATTTCACTAATGACGAGGGTGCATATTACGCCATTCAAGGTTGCTTTCAGTTTCAGCATCATGCCACTAATATATTAACCATGCCACTAATTGACATCCTCGTACCTGTGAATTATGAACTCTCAACGCTATTAGTTGTACTCAACTCTTCATTACATATAGTGGTATTTAACTCCAAATTTTCTCTCTTAATTTTAATGCTTTAATTTATGCATATTAAATATTTTAATGACGTGATAATACAAGGAAATTATTAAATTAGATGTTTTATTTCTTGCGTGGCTAGTTAAGTTGCAATATGCTTTTATTAAATGCATCTAATATATTAGAAAAGAAAGGATAGAAGTCCATTAGTGATCCCACGCTTGACTAATATAATTATAATATCAATATATAAACGCGATTTTTTACTTCTAAATATCATATCATCTTTTTTTTTCAGTACGTTTCATAATATACATTATTTTTAATACTCATTTAAAAAAAATAAGAAGAAGAAAATCTGCCGATTTGTGTTGCTTATAGCTTCTAAATAAATAAATAAATAAAATCTGCACTTACCAATTGCATATAATTTCAGTCATACAAAGATTCAAAAGTATAAAACTCACAATAAGTTTCTATCAGTCTTATTTTACGTGTAAGAAATTCGTAACTGGCTCACTAATAACCAACTATTTACTAAAGGGGGTGGGGAATCATTCAGTGGCATGAACACCCATCATCAGACCTGACTAGCGGCAAAAGTACTCGTAACTCTTTGCTTCCCGCGTCCCCTTATGTTTTACGCTAATTTAAAAATAAGTAACTAAGTTTTATAAGCGTTTAATCTATACTCGACTCACTTTATACCATTTTCCAACTTCGTGATTTAACTCTTTAAGGTGTACAGAGGATTTATCTAAGATTGTTTCTAGTTCAATTTTAATTTACATTTATTGTTTTATTTATAGGGTGGCGCTGCGCGAATGACCACTTTTTAAATTGTCACCTTACGAGATTGATATGAAGCAGAAAATTTACCAGCAAAAATTGAAGTTTACTGGACACAAGTCAAGTTTTGAAGTGTAGGCGATAATGTCCGATATATGACTCCTTACCGATTTACATATATTCTTAGAGGCGCTCGGCGAAGTTGCGCATCACATTCTCAAACATCTCGTCAGGGAAGCCGATTTTTCATCCCCCATTCAAAGGATAACGAAATGGATACTGTCCACATATGGTTCCAACAAGATGGAACCACTGCACACACCAGTGTTCATGGATCGCGTGCATCAAATTTTCTCGGTTGTGAGAATAATGTGAATGCGGTAATCGACAAGGACATCATTTACCGGATATTATTTTCCTACGTATAAATTTGACTTATGTCCAGTAATCTTCCACATTTTTGATTAAAAATTTGCGATGTTTCAATCTCCTGGCTCTAGTACATGGTGCATATGGTAACAATTTAAAATGTGGCAATCTAAGCTGCGCCACCCTATATGTCTTTTCTGCTTATTATTGATTTAATTTTTCAATCAAATTTATATTGTTTATGTAAGCATAGGTCGATATATTTTTTATAAGCAGATATATTTTTAATTTAATTTAATCAGAAGTTTATTAGAGGCTGCCTCCGTTTATTTTTACTCTTCCTTCCTTAGATTCTATCAAGTTTTTCTTATCTTATTTTCGTAAAAAAGTCTTAGATGTTTTGTATATTTTAGCATTGGGGGTCGTAAATCTGTCATTAGATAGTTTTTTTACGATTTCGTTTTCTTCAAACTGCTTTTAAATCTAAGCTGGCCTCATTCCGTACTGACGGAGTATTATTACTGCCTTCGGGCTCATTTCTCCTTATAGAGCTGTCTCAAGCCATGGCTTACCTTTATACATAATCCTACATTATTTTTTTTATTATAAACTCTTAAAAACTTATTTCATATCCCATATCTTATTTCAAAGAAATGAAATCATTTAATTCATATTCTTTTACTATTTTTAATTTAAAAGGCTTATTAACTAATTCTTTATACCAACTCATTTGAATGGATTTACTAAACAATTTAGATACAAATTAAAGTTTTAATTTCTAAAGCCATTTACAAAATAAATATACAGATTTTTAAACTGATAAATGTTTATTTTTGCTTTAGTAGCTTTACCTGATGATCATTACATCTACATTGATCTGATTTAGTCTTGACAAATATATTTTCCATAATACTCTAGTTCGTCTTGAATTTAGTCAAATTATTTGAAANGTAATGACCGGATTTCGGTTGTCGCTTACCCGCTTATAGGTTGATGGTATTATGGTTAAATATGATCCATATACAGATGGAAGTATGGGAATAGTATTGCATTGCTAGGAACTACCAACAAACAAAAGTACAAACATTTTATTAAATAGCGGGAAGACATTGAGCTCTAACTACTCACTGATTACCCGATGCATTAGTTCAATTTGCTTGGTGGAATTAGTGCAGTTATTGTTTGCTCTAGGACAATGGTCGGGGTGTATCAAGTAGTTGAAGACACTTGAGGACAATGCCCTTGTTGCTGTCCAAGAGATCGGTGCAGGTAAAGGCCGCTCCTTATCCACAGCTCTGACCACTCCTCGTATCCTCCACCTGTGTTTACCCTCTCCATACTTCCTGTCTTCTCCTTGATCCTGTGTCTCGTGTCCGCCCTCAACTCTAGTTTTTTATGTAATAAGTGCACCTTAGTCGTTGTCCTTCCTGCCAGATGAATCCTTACAATATTTTTCCTTTAATGTTTTAGTATAGACCGCTTTACATAAAGTATCACAGATGTAAACTGATATTTTTTCACCAGCGTATTATTTATTTGTGTAACCGTCTTGTTCCTATCTTTCATCCTGCCTAAAATAAATTTACAATAGCATATCAAATGAAGACTAAATCCTTTATTTGAGCTAGAGCTACTAACTTAAATAACACAATCGAGTCGTCTTCATGCTCCTTCCACTGCGGCACTGATGATGACTTATTGCTGGGTTAAAAAGACCTTAGCAGCATTAAAATGACACTTGGAAAGACATTTTGTATTTGAAATAATATTGTAATTCATGTAACTAGTATTAAATCCGATTTTATATTTAATGAGTATTTTGTTATAACATCTATAAGCAATTAGCAAATAAAGGTTAGTTTTATTTATAGTACACATCTGATTTTTAATAAATTTACATCGTCCGTCGAAAGTATTCCTTAGATGGCACCTTATAAATTTCAACCGTGTATATATANTAAGACTTTCGATAATAATTTTAGATAAGACTTACAGTTATAGAAATATTTGCATCTTAGAAGTTATTAGTAGGTATAGTATAACGAGAGAAATAGTTCCTTATTCATCATTCAAATTCTGCATTCTAAATTATTTAAATTTTTAATTCTTTCAATACATTTTATTTTCATTTATCTTTTTGAACTTAAGTTCATCGATGAAGAAGTTTTAGTTTAGAAAAAAATATGCCTTTAAATGGAGATTCAACAATATCCAACAAGATTCAACAAATAACTCACATAACCCATAATATATCAACGAGTATTATTAAAATTTAAGATCATTTAATAAATATTGCTGCTTAAATAAATAAAGGAGAAAAATATCGATCACGAAGATACTCATAAATTCCTTGGGTTTATAGTTTTTCTTTTGCTCCTATCTTAAAACAGTTGAATTCTGATTTAAATATTTATGGTTATATCTCTTTGATATGCTTTTTTAAAAGAAAAACTACTGCATTGAGTTTACAAATCAGTCATGAGATTGATATATTAACTACGTAAACTTCCTTAATATGCGTAGGTCCCGTCAATTAGGAGTTTTGGACCAGTTCCCGGGTATCTGAAGGCTCGTGGAGCGTGTAGAATTGAGAAATTTATTACGGGGGGTGACCATGTGTTTGTCATTCAGTTAGTCTCTGCTTATCATTCATTCCATCCTCACTGGGTTTTCCAGCCCGTTTGTATTTTACTCAGATTTAAGAGATTCAGAGATATTTCGGTTTAGTTCTGACATTATACACATATTGTACAAATTTATGTTTAGTGTGCGGCAATTGTACGAATGATGATAATAAAGGGAAACCATTCTTGATAAGAGTGGGCGAAACAGTTGCGTGTCTCAGAAAATGCTGAAATGTTTGTGTTCTATTTAATATACAATAAGTAAGTTTCACGAAATCTTGGTTGAATTAGCCTAATTTTCTTTAAACTGTTATAAAAGCCATTTTGAAGATCCCAACGCGGTAAATCTACCATATTCTTGAAGTACTCACCGCCACCGTGTAAATTATTCCTTAAATTATACGTTAACGTTTTCCTACGCAATTGTACCAGCTTAACATCTAACTTGAAATCCTCTCTTAGGCGATGTTGGAAGATATTGTAAAAGTTTTTGGGAAATATTTTTTGCATCATTCGTCGCATCCTAATAGGTTATTTCTTAGAGATCTTTAAAAAGTTTTCCCGTCTTATCTGGAATAAGATGAAGGGAGGAAGTTTTTGAGATGGATGATTTCGGTGTTGAATCGTGAGGATTAGGAGGATTTGAGATGGGGACTCTCTTGAGTCCCCCTTCATCCAATTCTTGTCAGGTTGTAAAGGGTCGTCTCGCTTCAGGTTTCTACAGTTCAGTGAGACGAAAGCTGGTTCATTTAGACTTCTCTCCCAGGGTTTGAAATATCACCTTCAAAACACTTGCCCTCGAGTCACTTTGTCGTTTCTCTCCAACACCGAAACCGTTCTAAACGAGCTACCTCTGTAGATGGCGAAGTGGGAAGGGAAAAGGGAGGAATCCTTTTTCGTTTGGACCCGTGGAAATTCTCGTCTGAGAGGCTACAACACTACAGACATAATGGAGACTCCGTTTTGAAACGACTGAATTTAACAGAAAACCCATTTTTCCAACCCCTCTCTATAATGAAAGGGAATGCTGTGAATGAGATTTCAGTACAAGTGGAATTAGTGAGTTGACTCTGACATTGACTCTGATGAAAAAGGGGGAGAATATTTTATTGACATTGAAGATCATGATTCAACTCAATGAAAAGGAGAACACTGGTGATAAAGAGGTAAAAAAAAGTGATAAGAGAGGTCTTTAGATAAATGACACGGGTAACGGATATTATAGTCGATATGTCACGAATCAGATGCAGCCATAAATAAATCTCATATCATTCTATTTTAGTCTTAATTCATATTATTAAAACTAAAATATTAAAGGTTATTTTTAATGAGGCAATAGAAATCTTCCAGGGTTCAATATTTTTGTCCACAGAATGGTTTCTACTTTCAATGATTTATTTTTTTAATGTTCACCATAACTTTGATATTCGGTCATTCTGAAGAACAATTTTTTTATGTCTCCTATTTGAAAAAAATCCCTTTGAGGAAAAATCAGGGAAATTTGGGTCATTTATGGTCTCTTCTCGTTAAACAATTTTGTGAATCAATATATTATGTTAAAAATACTCATCCGATTTGAATGAAAATTGGATGGACGGTTATAATTAACCCACTGTTGGTCCCATACTATGATCAACCTTCTGTTCTCGTTGGTTCCTCTTTTACATGTACACAAATATACATTTATTTACTCCTATATTTTTAAAAGTTATCTAATTCTTAAGAAAATTGGATGATTTGGTGAAAATAGCCCGCAGGAGTATTAATTCCAACCCTCTGTGCACATAATTTACTCTCGAATAATCTAAAAAGATGCTTAAGGTACCTTTATTTTGTAGGGGGAAAAAAATGATAGGAAGCTACGTGCCACACTAATTGGTAGATTATTTTTTAATGGTTCTCATTTTTAGATATCGCAGCTATAAATAACAAATTGGTCAATTATTTATTTTTATTATTTACGTACCAGAATATTGAATAATATAGTATTCTTTGGGTTTCAACCAATGTAGTTGGTCATCAATAGGAAAAGTAATTATGCACTATTTATTCAATTCTGCTGGTTGTTTGTTTTTAGAGGATCGTCAACCAAATTATTAATCTATACGTTGAAAATTAAACTATCTACAAGAACCTATGTTTAAAGTGTTTTACTTCGATGCGTTTTAATCAATAAAGATTATAAAATACTTGGGTTTATTGAAATGATCCTATAGTTTTTCTGGGCAAAGATAAATATGTCAAAGAACAATTCAGAGTAAAACATTTGCAATTTTTTATCATATCCGTCTTAAATTAGATGTTAGTTCTGAATCAAGAACATTAAATCTAGTTTCGGTTTTAAATTTACTTTCAACAAAAGGATCTGATTCTGATGAGAGCTCGTTCTCATTTAGAAAGCTTGGTAGGAAATAATCAGATTGAATAGACAGTTTTAGAAGTTCTAGATTTCAAATTAAAATCTTGGCAACTATTGTCTTAACTTTATCGTCTTTTTGATTTTATCTTCTTTGCGCCAAAAAAAATAAATTCACCGAATTCAGCTTTTTGTTAATAGTTCCTCATATTTTGTTTTTGTTTTCTGGCTAAAACTGAACTCTGGAAACATTTCCTTCTCGTCCGATGTAGCAATCTATTTTAAAAACTCTTCTATTTTGTTTTTTCTTTGCCAGAAGTTCTTCTCTTTTTTTTATTTTTATTTTCGTGTATTTTCTAATTTTTTGAAAAAATACCGTCCACGCTTTGTTCATACAAAACCCTTAATAAAAAAAAATCCTCTAAAGTTCAATATAACTTCTTCAAAAATTAATGTGAAAAAAAACCGACCTTTGCAATCTAAATCTTGTTTTTTGTTTAATATATTGTGGCCCTAGATGTTTTAATTCCAATGCTGGAAGCAGTGCATCGACCTTATGACCTAAATAAATGGGTGGGATATAAAGGAAATAGTACTTGCTTGTAGAATTAACTTTATTGCTTGTTATATCGCTTTATTATGACTAAAAACGTTTAAAACTCTTTAGACTTTATGCTTTCAGTTATGTTTTTATTCAGCAAATGGTCGCAAAGGGATTTGAACAATATCTAATAAATTATTTGTAGTTTTATGCCGTTACTATAATGCAATATTGTTTGAGGTACATGCATAGTCGAGATACAATGATTTAACAGTTACAAACTCTATCTTTAAATAGAAACGAAAAACCTGTTTAAAGGTAATTTAGAAAGTGCATTTGACACAAGGAAACACGCCTCCTTACTTTTTTTATGTGACAGAATATTAAATTCTCTTTTGAAGAGTTTTTTTTTTAGAATTTTTTATTAAACACACTGGTTTTATCCTTTTTTGTAAATTGACGACTAAAACTAATTTACTACTTCCCTTTACTACCGTAAAAAGTAGTATAGGTCGCCCATTTTGTTAAATTTCCATCTACCTACGATCCTTTTTAAAAATTATGATTTTAAAAATATTCGGGATTAATATAGATAAGAACAGGTATTTTTGGGTGTTCTTTAATAGTCGAAATATTAAAATTTCAGTTAACATATGTTTTTTTTTTTGTTCCTTTTTTAAAACGATTAGGGTTTTTTAATAAAATAAATGAATATATAATACCCAATTAATTAACTCAAATAGACTTTTTGAAATATTTAAATATAGTGGGATGTACTTCTAACTTTCGCTTCAAAGAATTCTTTCATGACAACAAATAATCTATGATTTACTATATTAATTTGTTCGTTTACCTTTTGACTTTTACTTTTCATATCTGTAGTATATATAAGGAGATCACGTTGTAAGGTCCTTCTCTAAGCTAAAAAAAGCTTCTTAACAATTTTTCGTCTGCAGTCTTTGCAGACTAGTGGAGCCTTAACTCTACGAGGCCGTATCAATACATGTTTTTACTTTCTTTTTTACTTCATATCTAAAGAAGGTATTATGATGGCGCGAAAATTTGAATTGGGATGTTGATAGATTTGAACGTTTTGAGGTCCTCCAAGTCTAAAAAAAATGGTTTTTAACAAATGTCTGTCTGCGCAGACGCCTGGAGCCTAAACTACTGGGACGATTTTGACGAAATTTGGAATATATGTTTATAAAAATCTGTTATGTCTTGTGATAACACTTTTCACATTTTTATTAGATTTGAGTAAGGGCTAATTAGAACTTAATAATTATAGACGCATGTATGTAGTTGAATATATATAGAGGGAGCCATACTCATACACGGCTGTACCAAGACTGACTGACCTCGGAAGCCCGGTACGACATTGTCTCCCCTCCACTTGCTTTATTGATATCAAATCATACATCAGATATACATTACATTTAGGTTCATATATATAACA
>KZ654464.1:6679-26797 GCA_001010745.2 Gerris buenoi
TACTCTTCAATACCTTTCATTTGATACCCCACTCAAAATTTAAAAAAAATATTTTTTTCTCGCGATGTGAATTATCCGCCATTTTGAATTTGAACAGCTGATTATTTTGAGTTCTCTATATTTTTCCTGTGTGCGCGTCAAAGCGATCTTTAATACTAGTAAGTTTCACGCTTTTATCTCTTTTGGTTCAAAAGTTATTGGAACCGTACAGAGTGACAGACGGACACAGGAACGATACTATAAGGGTTTCTTTTTTTTGGTTTTACCAACGAAACCCTAAAAAGGGCAAAATTCAGCCGCCATCTTGGATTTTGACTGATTTCCTGGACCGGGCGGGATTATTAGGGATTTTGGGATTATGTAAAGGGCATGCTTCAGTACACAATAATTATCCATTTTGAGAGCAAACAATCTTTTTTAAGGTGATAAATATAGCAAAATAGAGAAAAAAACGGGCAAAATACATCTGCCATCTTGGATTTTGACTCATTTCCTGGGCCGGGATTATTGGGGATTTTGATATGATGAGAAGAGCATCCTCCAGTACACAATAATTACCCAATTTGAGAGAAATCTATTATTTTCACATCAATATAAATAGCAAAATAGAGAAAAAAATTGGCAAAATTCAGCCGCCATCTTGGATTGACTGATTTCCTGGGCTAATTTAAAGGGCATGCTTCAGTACATAATTAGTACCTATTTTGATTGCAAACTATCTTTTTTAAGACTGTAAATGTGGCAAAATAGAGAAAAAGGGCAAAATTTGGTAAATTCAGCCGCCATCTTGGATTTTAACTGGTTTTTTGGGCCGGGATTCATGGGGATTTCGTATTAATTTAAATTTCATGCGTACATTATAAGTACCCATTTTGAGTGCAAACAATTTATTTTACGGCAAAAAATGCAACAAAATAGCAAAAAAGGGTAAAATTCTGCCGCCATCTTGGATTTTGAACGATTTCCCGGGCTGGGATTAATGGGGATTTTGAGTATGTTAAAATGCACAATTTTTTTTAGTATAATGCAAAAAGAATCATTTGTGTTGCAATTTTGCCGAGGTCAAGGGTATTTTTGCTCTATTTTGACTGGACTATATTTGAGTGATGTCCAATGTGACATATTATTTATTTATTATAATTTTTAAATTCTGTAAACAGATTTTCTTTTAACATGTTAAAGAAGATTTTTCCGCCTCCGTTAAAAGAAATATCATTAATTGATTAACTATTTGTGCTGGCTGAATCCGGCCAGCGACAATGTGCATGGTGACAACAGAAGTAAAGTAGCGGAGACACCTTATCAATAGTGAGAGGGTGAATCCAACCATCCAACAATATTAATAAACTGATCACTTTTCTATCAATAGTGTTTATTCACATTAAATTAATTAACTTAAACGATTACAATATAAAACACAAAACAATACTAAAAAAGTTTTAAACATAAAAAAAAAAATACATTTGTCAGTTGATTTTACGAAACAAATAAAATAAACTTTAACAAGGAAATTAGCCAATGCTATAAATGGAGTAATTTATTTTAATCACACAATTTCTTCTTTCACTAATAATTTTTTTATACATCTACAAAGATTTCATATCAACATTTAAAAATAATATAATGCAACAGTAAAACAATTGAATTCCAAAAATAATTACATTACTGAGAAGTAGGGAAACCACCTATAAACTTCTCTATAACCTCTTTCACAACATAGAACATCTTTCTACACCACACTTCCGCTGTCAATAGTAGAGCAACAGAGTTAAGGATGATTCTCAAACTAGGGGCAATAATTGTGTCCCAATGTAGCATTTCACCAGGATGTTTCCCATCTGCCCAGTTTTTCTCTGTTTTAGCTTAAAATTACTATAATTAACAAATCTCGCAGAAAAAAAAATATTATGAAGTCATATTTATTGAAATATGGATAGTTGAAAATTCAAACATAATGCAATTATGTAATTACCGTATTTGTCCCAAAATAGGATTTTATCCAAAATAGTTGTCTCATGCTAAGTGTACAACATATTTCTTAAGATGTTTAATGTTTATTCACAGGTGACAGTTTAATCTTAAATAAAATAAGTTTTTATAAATATTTTACTGATGTACGGTTGGTGTACAGGACTAAAAACTGTCCAATTTTTTTATGTAATTACCGTAATGATAAATAAAGTGAACCCTCACTTTGCTCAAGTGGGAGGGAAATTTCTTATGGTTAGTAGTTTGAGAAGCTGGCGACATTGACAAGAAAAAATGGCGGCTAAAGCCTTAATCTATCCTGATTTTTTTATGGGTTAATGTTATCAAACAGGTGCGTACCTTTATTCGTGTAATTACCGTATCTGAATTTAAATCATTATTATAAAATACTATATTTATGAAACCAGGCTTATTTTTTAGCCCTTATATTGCTGATTAAGGAAATAACTTGGATATTTGTGTAGTGTTATTTATTTGTCAATCAATGTAATTACCGTACTAAAATATGTGTAATTACCGTAACTGTAAATAAAATTACGGTAATTAAATTTTTATTACCGTAATTAAAAATTTTATATTCTGTTATAAAAAGGTAGTAAGCTTGCGTGGATAGAATTAAAATAAAGTTCTAGGTCTTTCGGAGGTGACCGCGTCTCAAAAGATGTACGTCCCAAATTTTCCCTCTTAAAACAAGAGCAAAGTTGCCCGTAGTTTGAGAATCACCCTTAAATTGAATTTTCACAAGAGTGACACTACTTACTTTCCACTATCAGCAATAGGGATTCAGCTATGAGCCTAAATGAATGAAACAAAATAAAATTATCAGTGAGTACAATAATTAGTTACTTACAGTTTTAAGTGTTATTTGGTCATCGATTTACTTATAATGAACAAACTAAATGGTATAAAAATATTATTAATAGTATAAAATATTAAGGTTTTAGAAGATAAAAAAAAAAAGAATTTGAGTTTCATTAATTAATTTTATCAACTCAGTCATGTTCATATTTAACTCTTTCTGTATATAAAAATGGTTCATAAGTTAAAGGGGCTACCAACAATAAACATTTCACTGCCGCAATCATTACAGGACAGGGGTTATCCGAACACTTTACTCATCACAATTACTACTTATCAAAATCATGATCATAATATACACTCCTTCAATAGTAACGATTACGAGATTTAAGAAACTTTATGAGATCATTCCATTTGTACATGCTAGCATATTGAAACGCAGTTTTTCTATCATTGTCAACACAATCCTTATAAGCTCCATACTTAACTAGTTCCTTAGCTACATCAAGTTTACCTTTAATTGCTGCTAAATGCAATGCAGTCCTACCTTTATTATTCTTAGTATTAACCACAGCGTCCAAATCAAGAAGAGGCTTTACAACTTCTAGACGACCATCTTTAGCAGCAAGGTGTAGCGCAGTATTTCCATCTTTATCAGCATTATTAACATCACTACCATACTCCACTAGTTCCCTGACAACTTCAATTTTACCTTTATATGCTGCTAAAGATAATGCAGTGCTACCATCATAATTCCTTGCATCAACCTCAGCATTTAGAATGAGTAGAGTCTGAACAACTTCTAGACGTCCATCCTGGGCAGCAAGGTGTAGCGCAGTGTTTCCATCATCATCAGTACTATCTACATTAGCATCAGACTTAGAAAGTTCTTTAACTACTTCTAGTTTACCTTCTTGTGCTGCTAAATATAATGCAGCCCTACCTTCATTATCCCTTGCATCAACCTGAGCATTCAGAATGAGAAGAGCCTTAACAACATCTAGTTGACCTCCCTGAGCAGCTATGTGTAATGCAGTAAATCCATTGTTATCACTACTATTCACATTACCACCAGCCTTTGCTAGTTCCTTAATTACTTCTACTTTACCTTTGTTTGCTGCTAAGTGTAATGCAGTCTTACCTCCCTTATTCTTAGTATCAACCACAGCTTTCAAATCAAGGAGAGCCTTAACAACTTCTACACGACCATCCTGAGCAGCAAGGTGTATTGCAGTATTTCCTTTGTTATCAGCAATATTAACATTTCCACCAGCCTTTACTAGTTCCCTAACTACTTCTAGTTTACCTTCCAATGCTGCTAAATATAATGCAGTCCTACCATCATTATCCCTTGCATCAACCTGAGCATTCAGAATGAGAAGAGCCTTAACTAAATCCAGTTGACCTTCCTGAGCAGCAATGTGTAATGCAGTAAATCCATTGTTATTCACATTATCACAAAGCTTTACTAGTTCCTTAACAACTTCAATTTTACCTTTACCTGCTGCTAAATATAATGAAGTTTTACCTTTATTATTCTTTGCATCAACCTGAGCATTTAGAATGAGTAGAGTCTGAACCACTTCTAGTAGACCTCCCTCAGCAGCAAGGTGTAGCGCAGTATTACCATCATTATCAGTAATATTAACATTACTATCAGACTTAGAGAGTTCTTTAACTACTTCTAGTTTACCTTCTTGTGCTGCTAAATGCAATGCAGTCCTACCTTCATTATCCCTTGCATCAACCTGAGCATTCAGAATGAGAAGAGCCTTAACAACATCTAGTTGACCTCCCTGAGCAGCTATGTGTAATGCAGTAAATCCATTGTTATCACTACTATTCACATTACCACCAGCCTTTGCTAGTTCCTTAATTACTTCTACTTTACCTTTGTTTGCTGCTAAGTGTAATGCAGTCTTACCTCCCTTATTCTTAGTATCAACCACAGCTTTCAAATCAAGGAGAGCCTTAACAACTTCTACACGACCATCCTGAGCAGCAAGGTGTATTGCAGTATTTCCTTTGTTATCAGCAATATTAACATTTCCACCAGCCTTTACTAGTTCCCTAACTACTTCTAGTTTACCTTCCAATGCTGCTAAATATAATGCAGTCCTACCATCATTATCCCTTGCATCAACCTGAGCATTCAGAATGAGAAGAGCCTTAACTAAATCCAGTTGACCTTCCTGAGCAGCAATGTGTAATGCAGTAAATCCATTGTTATTCACATTATCACAAAGCTTTACTAGTTCCTTAACAACTTCAATTTTACCTTTACCTGCTGCTAAATATAATGAAGTTTTACCTTTATTATTCTTTGCATCAACCTGAGCATTTAGAATGAGTAGAGTCTGAACCACTTCTAGTAGACCTCCCTCAGCAGCAAGGTGTAGCGCAGTATTACCATCATTATCAGTAATATTAACATTACTATCAGACTTAGAGAGTTCTTTAACTACTTCTAGTTTACCTTCCAATGCTGCTAAATGTAATGCAGTCCTACCATCATTATTTCTTGTATCAACCTGAGCACCTAAAATGAGTAGAGTCTGAACAACTTCAAGTAGACCTCCCATAGCAGCAAGATGTAGCGTAGTATTACCATCATTATCAGTACTATCTACATTTCCACCAAACTTAACCAGCTCCTTAACTACTTTAAGTTTGTCCTTACACAATAAATAAAAATCATCGTTTTTTAAATCAACCTGAGCATCTGATATCGGCAAAGTGTGGGTAGCTTCTAAATGACTTTCCTCAATAGCAAGGTGAGATGAAGAATTACCATCATTATCAGCACAATTCAAATTAGTGCCAGACTTCTCTAGACCAGGTTCAGCAATATATGATGTTAAATGTAAAGCATCCATTCCATCCTTATTTTTTACATCAACCTGAGCATTAGCTCTCAGTAAAGTCTGGACAATCTCTAGATGACCTTTCTGAGCAGCAAAGTGTAATGCAGTATTCCCATTATTATCGGCAACATTCACACCACTACCAGAGTCTATAAGTATACGTACTAATTCAAGTTTACCATTAAATGATGCAATATGTAAAGCAGTCCAACCAACCTGATTTTTCAAGTCAATCTGAGCATTAGAGCCTAATAGAACCTGTACAACATCTAGGTGACCTTCCTGAGTAGCGAGGTGTAAAGGAGTAAATCCATCATTGTCAGCGCTATTTACTTCACTGCCAGACTCTATAAGTATTCTCACTAATTCAAGTTTACCGTTAAACGATGCTTCATGTAAAACAGTTCTACCATGTTTACTCTTTATATTAACCTGAGAACTATTATACCTTAAAAGAGTCTGGATAACCTCTAGATGACCTCTGCCACTAGCAAGGTGTAACGGAGTTAGGCCATTATTATCAGCCCCAAGCACATGACTATCAGCCTCTAATAGTAATTTGACTACTTCAAGTGAACCGTTATACGAAGCTAAATGTAAAGCAGTCATACCATCCTTATTCTTTACATCAACATGAACAGCATTAGATCCTAGTAAAGCCTGGACAGTCTCTAGGTGGCTTTCCTGAACAGCATTGTGTAACGCAGTAGATCCACTATTATCAGTACTATTCACACATCTGCCAAACTCAATAAGTACTCCTACAATTTCAGAACTCCCTTTCAATGATGCTAAATGTAAAGCAGTCTCACCATTCTTATTTTTTAAATCTACCTGGGCACTAGATCGTAGAAGAGCCTGAACAGTGTCTAGATGACCTCCCTGAGCAGCAAGATGTAACGCAGAATTTCCATTATCATCAGGACTATTCACATGAATACCGTGTTCAATAAGTATTCTCACAACTTCAAGTTTACCTTCATCTGATGCTAAATGTAATGCCGTATGCCCATCCTTATTCTTCACATCAACTTCAGCTTGATGTTGAAGGAGGTCTTTCACAATGAGAGAAAATCCTCTTTCTGAAGCCAAGAGTAGGGGTGTAGTTTGTAGGTCGGAATATTTTAAATTAACCTCAGCACCACGTTCTAACAGCAGGTTAACATGTCGTACTTGGTTCGTTTCAATGGCAGATATAAGGGGAGTTTTACCCAAAGAGTCTTTACAGTTGATATCTGCTCCTAGTTTCAGAAGTGTCTCGCTCATTTCTTTATGTCCGGTAGAGCTAACTGAATGAAGCAAAGTGTTGTTCAACGAGGTTGTGAAGTCTGCAGAGTCCGTACATTGCAGCAGCTTTACTGCAATGTTGTCGTAGTTGGCAATCACTGCCATGTTCAAAGCAGTATACCCGTCGACATTCTTACAGGTGACGTCGGCACCTGCTTCCAACAGACTACACACGGCTTTGTAATTGCCATTCAGCGCAGCGCAGTGGAGTGGAGTAAGTCTTCTGTGGGAGAACACATGGATATTTGCAGCTTTGTCAATCAGCGTCACAGCAACTGAAGACCCTGCTTTTCTGGCCGCATAGTGAAGTGGTGTAAAACCAATATCATCTTGTAGGTCTATATCGGCTCCACGCTCTAACAGCAAATTAACAATCCTAGGAAATCCTCCGGCAGCAGCATAATGGAGGGAAGATTTTCCGCTAAAGCAAATCTTATTGACTTCTATTCCTGCTCTTAGCAGTGCTTGGCAGATGTCCAAGTCTCCTCGAGCTGCAGCAATGTGTAACGGACTTTTTCCCTTGCTGTCTGTGTGTTCAACGTCTGCTCCTTGTTCTATAAGGTATGTCAAAACGTTTTTATCAGCCCATCTTACAGCATTGATCAATGCATTTGTTTTCCTAGACAGGGCATCGGCTCTCATTAGAGCAGAGACTATATCGGCATATTGGCATTCTAATGCTAGATCCAAGGCTGTTTTCCTATCGTTATCCATGAGGTTAACTCTGACACCGGAATCTAATAAAAGAGAGGTGACTTCTAGATTACCAGAGAGTACAGCTGCGTGAAGGGGTGTCCGATTGTTACCGTCCCTGGCATCCAAGTACTGGACTAGCTGGATTAGTTCCTGGATTATATAGGAGTGACCTAAAGATATGGCAACATGCAGTGCAGTCTCTCCCTGACTGTTGATGACCTCTTCATAAGGACAATGTGTAGATCTGTTGCTAGCCCGTCTCAGCATGGTGTCGTTAGACCTTTATAAGAACCTGCAATCAAAAGACACATCATGTAAGTTGTAGGGAGGTAAAACATTAAATTTTGAGAGGCTTATCTTTAACAGCACAAAATATTGTTGGTTTTTTTTTTTATAACTTCCTGGGATAATATAGGGGGGATGGGGTCACAAGTCATTGATGTACTCTTAGGATAAACGCATATCGAGGAGGTGTGGGTGTAGCTGGTGGTGGAGGTGGCAGCACATTCCTTGTTGCTTTCACAGATTCTCATCATTTAGTTTATACCAACTACCGCAGCAGCACAGTACATTACTGTTCTGTGCTCTAATCTTTTTTTACATGTTATTTTTATTTTTATCTAAGACAGTAGCGATAGAGATGTGATTTGCTCAGCAAATAAGCAGTGGATGATTTCTGCATTGACTTATCGGAAGTATAGCTCTCATCCGAATAATCAAAAACGTCAGAAATTAGATGAATGTCATCACCTTTTTTCGGAGTTACGTGAAAACCCAGGTAAGTTTCATAAATACTTAAGAATGTTCACAGGAACATTTACACATGTTCTAAATAAAATCCGTTCAAAGTTGGATTTATGTCATTATAGCAACTATCACTATAATCCAGTGTTAGCAGAGGAAAGATTGGTTGTAGCAATAAGATAAGTCACAAATATTGTTGTTTCAAATTTATTTTGGATATTCCAATAGGAATTCAATGTACAGGGTGCGGCAAGGAAACTTGCTGATTTGAATTGGACCCCGATGAGCGAGATGTGGTCAGAAAGGGGTGGTGAGGGTCTCATTGGAAAGGGGATCTCCTGAAGTTTTGTTACCCCAAAAGCCAATTGTCGCCATGTGTTGGACAAAGGAACAGCGTGCGTTATTCCTCGAGGTCTATTTTTCTAACCAAACACTCGTTTTTGCGCTCTCCTCGGCGTTCGGCACGTAAAAACGCTGCTGCCCTGAGGATTTCTGATCGCACAATGAGACGAATTCTTCATAACGAACTCCAGTTTCATCCCTACAAACTTGCTGTGGTCCAACAGTTGAGTGAACGCGATTTCGCTTCTCGCATATCGTCGGGAATGTTGGTGATGGCTTGGTGGATGGTGTCCTTCAGGTGTAGCAGGATCCGGGGTTTGTCGTTATAAACGATGGATATAAGATATCCCCATAAAAAACAATCGCAGGGTGCCAAATCGCCAGCCACGGTACGTCACCCCTCAAGGAGATAAGGCGCTCGTGGAAATGTTCCCTTAAAAGCTCCATCGAAGTTCTCGCTGAGTGCACCGTGGCTCCGTCCTGCTGGAAGCATACGTCCCTAAGTTCCATTTCTTTAGGTTGTGGAAGAAAAAATGTCTCAATAATTTCTCTGTAGCGAACTGCATTCACAGTAACAATGCGTTTATCTTCCTCGAAAAAAATGAGGCTCAATTATTGCAACTCTCGACAATGCAGACCACACTGTAACACATTCACAATGATGTGGCATCTCATGAAGTTCGCGGGGATTGACATCACTCCAATACCGCATATTTTGTTTGTTGACACACCCGGAGAGGTGAAAATGGGCCTCATCACTGAAAAGTTACAGAGCGCTTCACATGCAGTTTGGCGAGAAGCGAAATCGCGTTCACTCAACTGTTGGACCACAGCAAGTTTGTAGGGGTGAAACTGGAGTTCGTTGTGAAGAATTCGTCTCACTGTGCGATCAGAAATCCCCAGGGCAGCAGCGTGTTTACGTGCCGAACGCAGGGGAGAGCGCAAAAACGAGATTTGGTTAGAAAAATAGGCCTCAACGGATAACGCACGCTGTTCCTTTGTCCAACGCATGACGACAATTGGCTTATGGGATAACAAAACTTCAGGATCTCCCCTTTCTAATGAGACCCTCCCTACCCCTTTCTGACCACATCTCGCTCATAGCCGTCCAATTCAAATCAGCAAGTTTCCCTGCCACACCCAGTACCTAATAATATTAATACTGTCGTGGCCATAATTAGCATTTAGACCAGCACAAAGATTTGCAACGGAAAAAAAAAACACTTGTAATTGTAAAAAAACACTAATTGTAATTTGAATTATTTAAAAAAAACCTCTTTAAAATAAAGAAATAGTTTTTTGGAGGTCATTATTAAAATTTAAATAAAAGGTATACATTTTTATCACGCAGGTAACTGGAGACTTATTATTATGATTACTGAACACTGACCAACTAATTACTGAGGGTAAGGGCCGAGTAGAGAGAATGAAGGTAGAAGATTATAATAAGAGCTCAAGTGGAGTTGATATCAATAGAATAATGAAGAACCAGAAAGTCTCTCCACAGAACAGTGTTTATTTCACAAAACTAGTTTTCAGCCTCTTGGCCATCATCAGTGCCGGTAAAAGGTAAAGGAAAAAACCCGACATTGAGTCACATGAAAGACAAAAAACGGACCTAATCCGTTTTATGCCGACCTTTAGGCAGCAAGGTAAGCGGTGATGTAAAAACGAACTATTTAGTTTTTCAAAAGCATCGTACTAACTAAACCTGCATGTAAGCAGTGACCTACACCTACACCGTGAGCTGCTCAGCATGTGCTGTCACATTTAGTACAATAGTTTTGTTTTATCTAGATAAGACATCTACCTACACGTTCACCTCCTCGGCATGTGTTTACCCTTAAGGCTGATTTACATGTATTAAGTTGTTAAGTGGTTAACTAAATTTTTAGCGACTTAATTGTTAGAAAGCGTTTACACGTATTCACACTTAATATTTAGTTAAGCTGTTTAGTTCACTAATAATGGACGTTGAACAACGTGTTTAAGTCATAAATACTGTCTTAAAAATTATTTTAAATCAGATTTTGGACGAAATAAAGTATGTATGTGTAAATAATATATAATTTTTGTCGAATAAAACATTTTTTAAAAATATATAAACAAAGATCTGCAAATCTATAAGCGAGGTTCTGCCAACTTGTGCATTTAACTAAATTTCGCATGTCCAGAGATAAGCCACGCCCACCTACTAAACAGAAAAATTTCTGTTCTACTTGTTTAGTTGCACGCTAAATTTTAACTTGCATTTATTACTAAATTCAATGTTTATATGCATTAAGTCGCTAAAAATTTAGTTAACCACTTAACAACTTAATACGTGTAAATCGGCCTTTAGGTCTGGATTTCATAGTATCTAACAATAAGGCTCTATCTGACTCACCTGGACAATTCAAATTTATCAACAAAATTATTATCAAGGAAAAACTGTAATCAACCAGTAGTGGGTGTGAGGTAATTATAGCAATCAACACACATGCCAGACTTTCAAGTTACCTACTTCCACAAGCATTCTAATCATGTGCTTTGTAGTTTAAATTTACACTGTAAAAATAACAGTAAATTCTGTTGAAATGTGTAATTACTATTAGTAGCCTCCCCCTTGTGTATTAATATTTTTGTTTGTTCTGCTCATCTGGTAACACTGCTTGCTATTCTACCGCTCCCTCTCTGTATGATCGGGTGCCGGCTAAGTTGTCTCGTTTCCTCTAGTATATTCTTTGTTCATGTACGTGTTATGTAATAAATCTTTTTTATTAAAGTATATAGTCTTATTAATAATCTTAACATAATCTTTGATTAAATGCAAAATATTTACCTATATTTGAAGGAAATGGCTCTAAGGATCCAATGTATTTATTGAAGTATGACGATGGTCGACCAATATCCACTGAAACAAGAATTATTTAAAGATAATCTTTTACAAAACAATATAAATATTCTCCCATTCCACTGATATAAATAAGCTATTTCTATCTTTTACAAATAGTCCAGGAGACAGCGTTCAAAAAAGTGTCGGACCAATATCAAGCTAGAATATTGTGTACAAGTTAATTTTTCAAGAGTATGTGGTCGGCTAAGTTTATCTGCGGGACATAGCTTGGCAATAGACTGTGTGACTGTGGGGAGGTTATACGTGAAATAAAAAAGAGTCCAGAAGTTAGAAATTATTACTTTGCTATAAATAAGAATTAAAAAGTAGGTGATTTAGTGTTTCTAAGAGCACTTAGGGTGGGTGACAATGATAAGAGGGTAAATGCGATATTTACCTATATTTGAAGGAAATAGCTCTAAGGATCTAATTTATTTATTGATGTATGACAATGGTTGATGTAGGGGAAAGTTTCAAACCTGCTGAGCTAAAAGCATATAATGTAAGGAAAGTGCAAATCCCAATTGAATTTTAGATTTAACAAAGTATATGTTAAAAAATAAAATCTGATTGAGTTCTCAGTTTAAATAAATATTAAAACAGACTAACAACCAGTGTGGCACATAGCTTCCTTGCATCCTATCACATACATTATTGATTTTATGCTTTTACAAGCCATTATATAGTCTAATTTATTTGTTACCTTCGTTTTTTTAATGTCAAAATTGTTTTGATTTTTTACATGAATTAATAGTCCAAGATCCGGTATAAGGAATTAATTGGAATAAAGATTATATGATAGAGAATGTGTAGAATGATACATCGCAAATAGGTTGCCTAGCGAAATCGCTTACCGACGATGTTAAATAATAAACTGTTTATAACCTTCCTCTTACTTTAACTTCCCCGATGTGTTATTAATGAAAATCGAACATTTACTGAGAGAATTCACCCAAAAATAATAAATAAAAAGAAACAAGTCTCTCCACGGAATACTTGTTTATTTATCAAAGCAGCTTTCGGCTTTTATAAAGCCATCATCACATCAGTCATCATCATCAGTCATCAGGTCTTACGTTACTCTCCGACATCGTATGACTCACCCACTACATTCCTTTTTTATATTATAAAACATAATATGTTAATTATGTGTCTCTAGTTTTACTAAATTGGCACTGATGATGGCTTTATAAAAGCCGAAAGCTGCTTTGATAAATAAACAAGTATTCCGCGGAGAGACTGTTTCTTTGTATTTATTAAGATGACCTCCATCAACGCTCTTACTTCTCAAGTAAAAAAATAAGGGTTGCCTACTTTCCTCCCTGGACAACTATGGAGTTGCCAGGTATAAACAGGTGAGTAACGTAATTAGTATACCCTCATCAGTTATTATATCGAGTTATATATCAAATGAAAGGGAATTTTATTCCAAATCCAACCGTATTGGGTTGCCTTATCAAAAAGTTGGATGTATCCATGGTTGGCTTAGATTTTAGATCTAAAATTTAGAATTTTTATTTATAATTCAAGGCAACCTAATACGGAAAAAAATTCCCTTTCATTTGATATATAACTCGATATAATAACTGATGAGGGTATATTAATTACGTTACTCACCTGTTTATACCTGACAACTCCATAGTTGTCCAGGGAGGAAAGTAGGCAACCCTTATTTTTTGAATTCCTTGGGGTGAATTCTCTCAGTTAATGTTCGATTTTCATGAATAACACATCGGGGAAGTTAAAGTAAGGGGAAGGTTATAAACAGTTTATTATTTAACATCGTCGGTACGCGATTTCGCTAGGCAACCTATTTGCGATGTGATGTATCATTCTACATCTACACATTCTCTATCATATAGTCTTTATTCCAATTAAATAACAGATGAGGGTATATATTCCTTATACCGGATCTTAGACTATAAAGTATCCATTAAGCAAAAGTTACAGAGCAGAGATGGTTAAAATTAATCTGGTACAATCTGCGGTCTACTTTCGAAAGACCATCCAAATTTCTTAAATATCAGAAGAGTATTTTGAAGATATAGATGTAAATCTTCTGTCTAGGAATTTTGGACTTTTAGAAATTGGACATTTCAAAATCCTGGCCTCTGATTGGCTCCGCACCCCAATGTTTAGAATTTTTCTGTGCTGCGGTAAATCAAAACTCAGGACGAGAATGTGTACTTAAAATTACCATTTACTTCCATTTCTTAACCTTCCGAGGTATGTAAGGCTATCATAATGAAAGTGAGTTGTAATTAAATAAGTACTGGGCCAATCTGTAGAGCTCGAGGTCCACTCCTTATAAAGTTAGTTTTTAAGTACTTTGATTTGGACCTCTACTTGGTCTATATGCAGGAGGATTGATTTCCTTCACAAGATGAACAGAGCACCGCAAAGCTGCTATTGAAAATTGATATATCTACTGAGGTGTAAGTCAATTGTACCGTGCTGTTAGCAGACTCAAAGTACAAAATTAATTTGTTTTGTCCTAGAATTATTAATGGCCGCTCTGCCCCATATCACATTCCTTTGCTTATGTTCTCAAGAATAACAACCCTGCTGCATATAGACCAGGTAGACGTCCAAATCCAAGTACAAAGGTTTTGATGGCACTGTACTAATCACTTTAGCCCTTACCTAGATTTCTGCTTGGGAAAGTGGGAATTTTTGAAATTAGAGACATTTCAAAATCCTGAATTCTCATTTACTACATTTTCCTGATGTTTAAATACGGATTGATAAACAGTTTTTGTATCCAAAGCGTCCATGGAAGCCTAGATTCAATACGAATTAAATACGATACCGATCCTGATAAGATACACTAAATTGTGGGATCATATCTGGATTGAGTTGCATGGAAACACCTCAACTCGATCCTGACATGTGCAGAGCGTGGGTGTGAGCGCACCTAGCGTAGTTCGGTAGAAAGTGAAGTCAAATCTGTCAAAATACGTAATAAAAAACATGGTTATAAAAGGTAAAGGTTACAAAATTATTTACAACCCTTACCTTTACCACAAGTAACCAAGAATAGTTTGTCTTTTATATTTTGTATTGAATACTAGCGATGGGAACCAATCGATTGAAAACAGTCGACTACAGTAATATTAACTAAAGTTTTGACTTTTGACACTCAGATTGGCCAACCTAAATTATGAAAAAAATAATGCCACTAGGCCTGTAGGAGGGGTGGGGCCAGTGATATTTTTGTTTGTCTAGTTGGCCCGACCTTCTAAAATTCAAAATCCTGACTTCTCATTGGCTCCCGACAGATTTTCCTGCGCTGTCAAAAGTCAAAACTTTAGTAAATATTACTGTAATCGGTTGTTTTAAAATATTCATTCGGTTGTGGATATCTAATTTTCATTTGTCTGATATCAGTCTGTAGTTAGGAATTGTATTACATGGTTGTAAATCGGACGTGTAAATATGGAAGTGTATATGTGGACGTGTGTATAACGAGATAACGAGTGTCATGGGCCTTCTCACCCCTCCTCCACTCTGAGCCCTTCATCGTCGTTCCTTTCTCCTACCCAAAAAACATCCTAATGAAAAATTCGACTGGATTCAGTCTCAGTCTATATTTTATCATTCGAATTAAAATTATATGATAGCAGGCTCTAGTTTGGGACGAGATAACGAGTGTCATGCTCCTTCTCACTCTCACCCCACCTCAGCTCTGAGGCCTTAAGGCCGCACTGGAGGAGGGTGGCTGAGAGGGTACATGGTGGATGGGAGGGTAGAGGAACCATCCACTCATATCTAAACTATTAGTTTTAATGCAGCCGGCTGCACTAAGTCCCACTACCCTCCAACCTGTGTAACACACTAGTCCCAACTCAGTCAGTGAATAAGTTTGCCAGACACCGTGCACGTATGTTACACGTAGACGTAAATCCGGTCAACCCGTAGGATCAGAGTTTATAGGTCAGGAACACTCTCGGTCGGCCGTGCCCAGACTAATTTAGCTCAACGTCGATTATCGTCTCGGGAGGGCGGAGGCGTGGAAGGGGGTGTTGACATTACTTAGCAGGGCTCCTTATCTCTTGAGGTAGACGTGAGAAGCGATACACATGCATCAGCCGAACTATATCTTTAGCTAATAAGGAAAACAAATCAATACTAATAGTTTGACTCTTTCTATCAAACAAATAAAACCTTTAACATACATTGAAGATTAAAATTAATCTATAAACAAAATAGCAATAAAGCTTCTCTTGAGGTTTCACTCCATTCCCGAAAGGAATATAAAAGTGGAATCTCGAGAGAACCAAAGGTCGGAAGCCATATATCGCAGTTATATAAATTATAACTGTTATACCTGCCGTCCCAACCTGCCCACTACCGTCCATGTAGAACAAACTCGTCAGTTAGTTTCCATCTACCCTTCTAGTTTTATCACATTTCTTTTTCGCCCTTCTCGTTTAATTTAATTTTTTTAAATAATTCAAATTACAATTATCAATAACTACGGGAGACATACAGAGAAAAATAATATAAGCGAAAAAAATAATACTAAATAATAATAATGAATAATATATTATAAGCGTTAATTCTCGGTCTAGTTCTGTTGCCGTGAATATTTGGCTCTCTAGATTTGTAGAATAAGATTATAAAAAAAGCTTAGATTCGGGGAATATGTATCAGTTACGACAGAGAAAGATCATTCTCCTGTATAGCTCAGTTGGTAAGAGCGCCTGTACGGAAAATAGGAGGCCCGTGGTTCGAGTCCCGGTGCGGGGGTCTATTTTACTCTGTATGTCTCCCGTAGTTATTGATAATTGTAATTTGAATTATTTAAAAATTAATCTTTCGGTAGTAAGAAAACTACCAAAAACTTAATTTTTTTTTAACTGATCCTTTGGTAATGAGTAAGGTTATCATAATAAATGCTAGTTGTAATTAAATAAGTACTGTAATAATTTTACCTGAAATGAAATGATGCGGTTGTGATGTATGGAGCAGGATGAAGAATTGATGATAACAAATATTATCAGTAATAGAGAGCAAATAGTTAATACTCAAACTCGCATAATATAATATGTTATACAGCCCTAAAAGGCCAGCAGTGTTTGCGTTGTTTTTTTTTTTTTTTGCGAACGATAATTAAAATTCAACAAAATAAACAATACCAATAAAAATCTAAAAACTATAAACTTTCAATTCAATTATTGCTATTGATTCAATCTTCAATCCAAGATCCAAGCCAAATTAAATTTCTGAAACCACGAGCGAAAAATCTCGAACAGGAGGTTACATTAATGAGGGTTACAGTTACAAATCAGTGTTGTCAAAGTAAGAATTGTTTTAAAGTTGGAATTTGGAATAAATGCCCTCGTTATATAGAATCCCCCCCCCCCCCCCCCTAGCAAAATGTTGTAAACCTGTATCCCTTTTGACAAAATATGAATATCTTTCTACAATCTACATATTACTAAAAAGTTATGCAAATATTAAGAGTCGCATGAGTTAGATAGAGAAGGGTACACTAAACCAGGGGTTCCCAAACTTTTTTGGTGGCGTACCACTTAATGTGTCTATAATTTTTCATGTACCACTGATGTTTATACAGGAATAACCAGACAAGAAAGGGGGTCCAGGGGCCTTCCCCCGGAAAAATGTTGAGTTTTANAGAAAAGAAAGTTTAATTATACTTTAGAGATCATTATTAGGTTGTCTCGTTTGTAATAAATAATAATGCAAAAGGATGAACGGCTAAGTGCAGTAGTTAACTATAAGTGCTTATTATACATCTAATAAATAGAGTTCGGATTTTGCATATTTGCATATCTTTTTTTTATTGCCCCAAGTGATTTTTCTTTACGAATTATGATGTTTGGAATGTACTAGACCACTTTAAATTCAAATTTAAAATTGCATATTTTGCATATTCCGGGCTTTATTGCATATAATTGCATATTTCCGGCATAAGTGTATATTATTGCATATTTTCGCATAAATGTTCTACTTTTTGAGAGAAATTTCCACTAAAGTGCATATTTTATATGATGTTTCTAGTCAAATATATATTATCTAGGTACCAAAACCTTTTAGGAATTAGAAGTCATTCACTGTGTAACGGTGCACGTACCCCCTACATTCATGAAAGAACAAAGAACATCAAATTAAAACAAAATAACACGAATAGAACATAGAATCTTAATAAATCTTGTATTAAAAAAAAAATTAAATAAATAAAGGAATAAAAAGTATGGTTAGGTAGGTTAATTGGATGGATGTGCTTGCAATAATTGGCTAAAACAATTTCTGGAGTGATGGAGCTGAGTTTCAAACGCATTATCCTCAACGCAGGACAGTCTGTTTCTACAGACATACTTAGTTTTAAAGGAATAAAAGGGATGAATACACTCCTAACAACCGCAAATATTTATGCGGCGCGTACCACTGGAACCGATCCCGCGTACCACCAGTGGTACGCGTACCACAGTTTGGGAACCGCTGCACTAAACTATATCAGTAGAAGGCAGAAGGAGGTAGAAATATCTTATCTCCTAAAGGGAAAACAGAGTTCTTGAGATTTAATATAAGCGCTTCGATAAAACATCACAGGGAAACACTTACTTCCAAGTACTTTTTAGGGTTATTAGATTATCGTCCATGTATTATTATTATTCATATGTTATTATAATTAACAAATTTAAGTGAAAGTGCCAAAAAAAAAAAAAATAAAATAAAATAAAATAAAGGGTCCCTAGTTCAATCCCCCGGGGGGGCTTTTATCAGTAATGACAAGCCATATTAAATTTTGGTCGGGAAATGTTCATCGCCCTATAATAAAGTATTTGCTTGCATTTTTTTTAATATTTTAGGACTAACCTTTATAGGGTGTTTTGGGGGGGGGGAAGGGGGAATTTTTGGGTAACTCATAAAACCACTAATAACCTATATGCCATTTATAAAAAGACGGAATTTTTTGAAGTGAAACTTCTTTGGCGGCGGTAGAGTGAATTTTATTTCTTAAGGGAACCTCATGTAACGAAGTTTGCGATTCGAGACTCGTCCAAGATTCCAACATATTTACAGATCAATTGTAATGAAATTTGTGTGTCGGAAGAAATGAAACGGAAGTGTGTTCCGAGACTAATCCTGGTAAAAGATTTATTTGTAAAAATTCTTTCGCTCAAGTGAGATGCGAACCACGTATCTCCGGATTAAGAGTCCAACGCGCTATCCACTCCTCCAATTTCATTGCCGATTAGAGGGTACACAAAATTGGTATAAAACTGTAATATTAGATGTATGTAGTATAATTAGACTATAATTAGATTATTGTTTGGGTTTATGGCAACAGGCTTAATTGAGCTGAGCAAAGCGAAGCTCTTATACTACACTTGGCATTTTTTCGGATGCATACTCCTCACGAACGGCTGAACAGATGCGCACATAATTGGGCACGGTCATAGTGACCAACCACGGGAAGGTATAAATCTGAAATGGTCCAAATCGGTACACAGGGGAACGGGGTACGGGGTACTCAAGTTTCCTCCTGAACGGCTGAACCGATCTGCACAAATTTCGGCACGGCCATAGTGACCAACCACAGGAAGGTATAAATCTGAAATGGTCCAAATCGGTACACAGGGGTACGGGGTACAAAAGTTTCCTCCTGAACGGCTGAACCAATCCACACAAAATATTGAACAGTCGTTGTGACCATCCACAGGAAGGTATAAATCGTAAATGATCCAAATCGGTACACAGGGGTACGGGGTACAAAAGTTTTCTCCTGAACGGCTGAACCAATGGCACAAAATTCGGCACGGTCAACGTTCATAGTGACCAACCACAGAAAGGTATAAAATTGAAATGGTCCAAATTGGTACACAGTGGTACGGGGTACGGAGTACAAAAGTTTCCTCCTGAACGGCTGAACCAATCCGCACAAAATATTGAACAGTCATTGTGACCATCCACTGGAAGGTATAAATCTGAAATGGTCCAAATTGGTACATAGGGGTTCGGGGTACGGGGTACAAAAGTTAAAATAGTATATACCCTTCATGATGCATGTAGTTAGAAAGCTATTTAAGAGTATAGTCATTGTTGTTATGTTCACTTTTGTCATATTTTCATTTAAGAGGGGGTTAAAATAGAAAAACAGGAAAAAAAAAATGGGGGAAATAATTAAAAACAGATTAAAATGCATACTCAGCTCAATAATGCAAGCATTGCACACCTAGTTGTATACTTACAAGAAAAAAGTAAAAACTAATTAAATTAATTTAAATGGGTTATTATATCTATTTAAAGACCTCAAATCAAAACAAATATTTATTTTTATTGAAATAAAATGTGGTTGCCTTATAGTAATTTTTGTTGGAATAAATGTGATTGCCATATCGCACCAATAACAAATCATTTCGAGGTGCGTCGGCGTCAGTTCTTAACCGGGGGGCCGCGGATTATATATATAATATTTTTTGGAGATTTTAAGGGGGCCGTGGTTACCAAAAGGTTAAGAACCACTGGACTATAAATGATAATAATACATACACA
>KZ654466.1:8266-18445 GCA_001010745.2 Gerris buenoi
GGAAATTTTATTTTTGTTTAATATAAAAAGTTATTTTTATCTTGTAATTATTTTTGACTACTTTACCGTATAGTAAAGAAATTAACTAACCATGTTTTAATTTTTATTATGAGAGGAACAGCAGGCAACTCAACAAGGATGAGAATATCCCTAATATAGGGATGAAATATCACCTTTATTAAAACAGCGTTTTATTACCCCTAAAGACACCTTTAAAAAAAAATATATATAAAATAATTTGATCTTTGCACATTTTTTTGCATTACGCATGCGCATATTAAATATTAACTTCTCCACATTTTGCCTATGTATGGGTCAAAAAGTTACGCCAAGTATTTTAAATTTCACATCTCTATAGTGTGAACGGTTCAGGGGACAAGAACCAAAGTACAACGGACAGACAGACACATCATCCTCAGCGTAAGGGTTTCGAGGATGATCAAAAGCTTTAAGGTAAAGTGTTTTCTAAATACTCTAATAAGAAGAGGAAGTAAATTGTTGAAAAAGACTTATTTGAGTTTAAACAATGCACTATTAGATATAGTTAACAATAGTTCTTACTTTTATAGAGATTTTTTCAATTTAAAAAAAAAAATGTTTTATTTTAAAATGTACGAGACATTGCAGTGATAAAGAGTAAAGAGGTTTTGTGTTAACGTTCGTCTGAGTTTAAGAAAGCTTTATGTGTTGAGAATGAAAGCGTGGGTTGAATATAGTGACAGAGCGGAGATAATAGGTTGGGATCTGTACGAAGCTTCATCCATGGTTCAGCTAGGAGGCGACATTACGGCGCCCGAGGATCAACGCACTGATTGGCTGATACGCCCACCACCTTCCTCCTATACCGTCGTGTAATCCACTTTATAAATCATAAATCCTCATTTGTCGGTTTAAGAAGAGCCGACCAGTTAGAGACCCGGAGAGTAGATGAGTAAGGCCGACTCTGGTTCTAACACGTAACCTTCCCAAGTGTTATCATTATCTTCTAACTCTTTCACACCTTATCACCAACCTTGTTATTTTTTGTTTTATAAAACATTGTAGACCTAGTTTCAAAACAACTTAGGCAAAAAAAACAACACTAAGAACACAACAACATACAACAACACAACAACAACAACAACAACTAAGAACATTTAAAACCAAAACGAAAAATAAATGCGACTAAGTGTGGCAATATAGCTTCCTGTCGTCCTTTCATTGTATACAATCACCTTAGTTTAAAATAAAGTAGGGAACATTCTCTTACCGAAGACACAACAAATAGTAGATATATTTTGTTACTAGGCTGTAAAGTGAGTTTTTTCTTTACCACGGCAATTTTCATTTATTGCCTATTTTTTCCAAAGTAGCTGACAATGAAAAAATATTAAATAATAATCAATATAATAATAACAAATATTAATACATACTTAAGATTTAAAAAAATAAATAAACCTTAAAAAGAAGTTACACTATAAGGAAAAGATAAATAAAACGCATTGACATCTAGCGGATCTTAATCGTACTAAGAAGCATTCTACAAAGATTGCAGTGCTAAAAACGGAAGTTTTTATAACTACCAGGTGTAAAGAAAAAAAAAAGCTGGAGAAGGAGAGAAGGTTGTAATATTTAGTAAAGGATATAAGGTTGCTAAAGCTAGTGAAGAAGAGAAGGTTGCTATAGTTAGTAAAGGACATGAGGTTGCTAAAGCTGGTGAAGGAGTGAAGGTTGCTATAGTTAGTAAAGGATATAAGGTTGCTAAAGCTAGTAAAGGAGAGAAGGTTGCTATAGTTAGTAAAGGACATAAGGTGGCTAAAGCTAGTGAAGGAGAGAATGTTGCTATAGTTAGTAAAGGACATAAGGTTGCTAAAGCTAGTGAAGGAGAGAAGGTTGCTATAGTTAGTAAATAACATAGAGTTGCTAAAGCTGGTGAAGGAGAGAAAGTTTCTATGGTTAGTAAAGGACATAAGGTTGCAAAAGCTGGTGAAGGAGAGAAGGTTGCTATCGTTAGTAAAGGACATAAGGTTGCAAAAGTTTGTGAAGGAGAGAAGGTTGCTATAGTTAGTAATGGACATAAAGTTGCTAAAGCTAGTGAAGAAGAGAAGGTTGCTATCGTTAGTAAAGGACATAAGGTTGCAAAAGTTTGTGAAGGAGAGAAGGTTGCTATAGTTAGTAAAGGATATAAGGTTGCTAAAGCTATTGAAGGAGAGAAGGTTGTATATTTAGTAAAGGATATAAGGTTGCTGAAGCTGGTGAAGGATAGAAGGTTGTTATAGTCATATAGTAAAGGGCAGAAGGTTGCTATACCTAAAGTAGAGTAAAGGAGAGCAGGTTGCTAATTCTAGTGAAAGGAAGAAGGTTGCTCTAGCTAGTGTAGAAGAGAAGGTTACTAAACCTAGTGAAACAAAAAAATTCGACCTAGACACCCCTCGGGATTAATATCAAATACTCTATAATTTATATCCCCAAGGACAAGTCTTACGATAGAAGAGGTCATATTCTCTTTCAAAGAAGACTAAATTTGTAACAAAATAAGATCAAAATGGTTTTTAAAAATCCACTTCTTTCTAAAATAGAGCTGTTCAAAGTTTCAAAATAAGCTAATTTCAAGAGATTATTTTTTTTATTTTNATTTGCTGCATGGAAAGTTAGTTCGGAAAAAATCCGCATGTTATTTTATTTGTTTTGTCATATCCCCAATATTAAATTATTAAAAAACGTAGTATATAAAAAGTTATTTTTATCTTGTAATTATTTTTGACTACTTTACCGTATAGTAAAGAAATTAACTAACCATGTTTTAATTTTTATTATGAGAGGAACAGCAGGCAACTCAACAAGGATGAGAATATCCCTAATATAGGGATGAAATATCACCTTTATTAAAACAGCGTTTTATTACCCCTAAAGACACCTTTAAAAAAAAATATATATAAAATAATTTGATCTTTGCACATTTTTTTGCATTACGCATGCGCATATTAAATATTAACTTCTCCACATTTTGCCTATGTATGGGTCAAAAAGTTACGCCAAGTATTTTAAATTTCACATCTCTATAGTGTGAACGGTTCAGGGGACAAGAACCAAAGTACAACGGACAGACAGACACATCATCCTCAGCGTAAGGGTTTCGAGGATGATCAAAAGCTTTAAGGTAAAGTGTTTTCTAAATACTCTAATAAGAAGAGGAANCACGGTCACGCTGGCTCTCAACATGTATATAAATCCGTATTGGATCATATAACTTTTCATATGCTATCTCTGCTCATATGCTTTCTACCTTTCTATATCCATAAATATTATATTCTTCTAGGTTCAATATATTACACAATGATCTAGTAATTGTGTAATCATGTTTTTCTGTTATAATTATAAACGATAAATACACAACAACAACAAAACTTTATAAACCGTACTTCTAAAATTTGCATTCATACCTAGTCAAATTTGAACTGCTGTATCTCTCGACATGTATTGGGTATACAGAAACCAATTTGATATTAATTTGTGATATATTTAGTTTATTTCGATTCTCTTTAGAATATTTTTAAATCTATATTTATATTTATAAATACAATTAAAATTGACAGATCTTTGGGACAGTAAACATTTTTTTCTCAATAATACGTTAAATATTTCACTTTTTGGAACAATTGCCCAATTATTTTTTTTTAAAGCAATATCTGAGAAATTAATTAATGTACGGAGTTAAAATTCTATTTTATAAAAGAATTTTTTAACTATTTCTGTAAGAATTGAGAATAGTAAAAAAAGATTACGCTAAAATTTCGACAAAATATTGGAATTTTCGTTGTTTTTGGGGATAATACGCAGCTCGCAAAGGTCTTTCTGAGCTGTAAACATGGTTTCTTGCTATTGCCTTAGGCCCTAACAACATACTCTATAGAAATTTAAATATTATACTTAACTTTTTTACATTAAGAAATTATCATGAGGAATAATAACTGCGATAAAATATCGCTTGTGAGGCACAATACTAAGCTTGGAAAGCAATAAATAATAAATACAAAGCATAACTGCTCTTCATATTAAACAAATAAAATATAATACTTCAAATCCAGTATACAAGAGAAATAAAGCGTTTAAAAATATTTCTTAAACAAATATGGCGGCATTCAAAAGAGATAAAACACCCAAATAAAATATTAGTACAAAAAAAAAAACATGGCGACGATAATGGTTATAAAAATAAGAAGAAAAAAACTTGGCTTAAATGAAAATATCATTTTAATCCGACGAAGCATAGAGATAAAAATCTTTATTAACAGGGTGAGCAATTAATATATATATGTGTGTGTGTTCGTGTATATATATGTATAATAAAACTGCAAATATGGCTGACACACACCTTGACTCGGGATGTAACAGGATATTAATGTAAATAAATAACTCACATATATACTTCCTCGACTGTTTACATAACGGTATTATAATGTAATCTAAGTTTATACATTAATATTTGTTTTAGTAAATAAAAGCTTTGAGGATTCCTTGCCGCCTTTANTTAGTTTGTCCGGAGGTAAGCGTCGAGCCTTTTCGAAAACTGGTGGCCCTTTGGTTTCGATATGGTGTGTTGTTGAGTGCTTCGCTCCACTTAATAACGATGTTCGCATCAAATCAGGGAACTCTTGCAGTAGGCTAGTGTACATATTAGTGTCGGATCCCTTCATGGAACGTATGGTGACAGGTGTCCCAACGACGACTGAACCACTTGATGATAACTTGGTCAATGAATCAATTAGGCATCCTCTCCGAAGGTCGATGATCAGTCCGTATTTTTGAATGAAGTCAGCTCCAAGAATCGGTTTTGATACGTCCGCTATGATAAACGTCCAGGGTAAACTGCGTCGTAGACCGATGTCTAGTGTTAAACAGGCTGTGCCATAGGTTCGAATGCCAGATCCGTTAGCAGCAAACAGTCGATAAGTCGGGTCAGGTTTGGTTTTATGTTTTAATTTCGGAGGTAAAACAGACAAGTCGGCACCTGTGTCCACTAAAAACTTTAGGTTGGAAGTCCTATCTTTTATAAAAAGGCGGCTGCTATTTTTAATGTCCCTATCGCTTGCCGCATCGAGCGTGGGACCTTTCAGTTTTCCTGATGCCACTTACAGGGTTGTCGGCAGTGTTTCGCTTTTTTTCCATAGGTACGATGGTACCAACATGTATCGTGTTCGCGATCAGGTGTTGCAGCGCGTGTACGTGGACTCGATGAAAAACGTCTGTCTGGTCTTCTTTCATGTCTTGGAACAGAGAGAGCTTCAATAGATGTTGTCAGTGCCTCTATCTTCTTCTCGAGAAGCTGAAGCCGGTCGCTGTTGTTGTTGTTGGTTATTGACTCCACTCTGTGTTTTATCTCGTAAACTTTACCGGGGTCTGAGATTTCTGCTATTTTATCAGCGACCTGCGCCTGTTTGTTTAAATCCCCTTCATTAATTGCGAGGATCGCTTGGATTTGGGAGGGTAATCGTTGGGTCCAGAGATACTTTAACAGTTTATCAGATACTTGATCTCCGGCCAAGTCCCTCATCTCTCGTAGGAGTTGTGAAGGTCGTTTGTCGCCTAGTAGTGTTTCTCCGAGAAGTGTTCGCATTTGTTTTTCTTCTGACCCGGAGAAATGCTCTATGAGTCGGCTCTTCAAAGTACTGTACATGTCATTCTGTGGGGGATTTAAAACCAGGTCGCTTACTTGAGCAAGAACGTCGCTCTCGATGGCAGCTACTACCGTATGGAATTTGAGATTATCTGACTTGATTCCACATGTCACGAATTGTGATTCCACTTGTGCAAACCACAATTTTGGGTTCGATCGCCAAAACGGGGGCGCTCTTAATGCCACTCTGGAAATCTCGCCTGAAGGTTGAAGTTCACCACAGGATTCATTCATATTTGTTTTAAATTTTTATCGGGTGTCACCAATATAGCGGATTGAAACTATACTCATTTATATTTTAACATATTTACAATATTATTGACTTATGTCAGTTAATTGTCAAATCAAGTAGGTACAAGGTAGCTAAACTTCCTTTATCAATAAACACAAAAATAGGTTTTTTAACAATCTTCTCAATAAATTACTTAAAACCGAAATTAAACAGACGCATTGGGAAGAACAGCACAATTCACGTAAATATGATTTTTTTTAATTAATAAATTAAGGAATGAGGGATTTATTCATTTGAATAAATTTGAATCACTTATCAAAGAATGGATTATTAAATTCAATAAATGCCTAGAATTGAAATATATAGTAAGAAAATTAACAACAGAAAGTCACAACTTAACGTCGATAGCAAATGTATAGACCCCAACTTGCATGATTATCTTTTGTTACACAAGAAAGGCTGGACCCTTAATTTGACTAACTTAGAAATACCATCAGGGATGCTTAATTTACTTAGTCTCGGTCCTAATTTCAGTATCATGTACAATAGACCCAAACACTTTATCAATGATTTTATTGTAGGTGTGAAATTAATGCTCAAAAACCTTAACACCTTAAATAATCACATTTGTGCCTTGAGGAGCCACATTATTAACAAGATTATTGTTTTTCAAAATAAATATAATACCCAATTCCCCAACGGTAGCTTAGAAAAACAAATCCTTACAGATATCTCCCTTACCAAACATTTCCTCCTCAATAACCCATTAATTATCATCTCAAAATCGGATAAAGCGAACACTACTGTGATTATGGAAAAAGCCCTTTACAAATCCAAAATGGAAGAGCTTACTTAACGACAAGTTGACTTATAGACGCCTTAGATCAGATCCCACAGAAAACATTAAAAAACAATACAAATCATTATTACACAAATTATTTGAAAAGAAATATACTAACAAACAGAAAAAAACGCTTCTAAATTCCAATAATACTTACTGTCCCAGCATTTATGGCCTTATAAAAACTCACAAACCTAACCTTCCCTTGAGACCGATTATCAGTCAAATCAACTGCCCCTTAGAAAAGCTTGCCAAATTCTGCAACCCGAACCTTAACTACCTGAACAATAATAATCCTTTTGATATTACTAATGCTCAACAACTCAAAAGTAAATTATCCAACGTTCGCATCCAGCCCGATGAAATCATGATTTCAATAGATGTGACTTCTCTATTTACTAATGTACCGTTAGAATTATTTTATAAAATAGTCCGATCAAATTGGGAACACATTTTACCACACACACCCATTAAAGATTTAAATTTATACATTGATTGTTTGAAACTCATCCTTAACAACGGTACATTTAAATTTGATTCCCAATATTACGCCCAAAAACATGGTATACCGATGGGGGGGGCCATGTCTGTGAATGTGAGTGGTATAGTCCTCAATCACATCCTCAATGTTACGTTAAAAGACTTTAATCCTACTATTATCACTAAATATATCGACGACTTATTTTTAATTGTTAAGAAAAGTGAAGTAGATGTCATCCTTAGCAAATTAAATAATTTCCATCACCGGCTTCAATTTACAGTAGAAACTGAAATGAATGATAGCATTAATTACTTGGATATATCCATTTTTAGAGGTAAAGAAGGTAACATTACTACTGCTTGGTATGAGAAAGACATCAAAAGCAATAGGTTTATCAACTTTAGATCCTGCCACCCATCCCATCAAATTCGGAATAGTGCAAATAACTTGATTAGGAGAGCCATTTCCCTTACAGATAAATGCCACTTGAATGAAACCCGCATTAAGATTTTCACTAAACTTAAAGAAAACTTTTTCCCTAATCATATCATTAAAAATGTGTGGTACAAAAACATTAACCATATCACCAAACAAAAACCTGATAATTTGGAGCAAACTAAATTAAATCAAAAATTCATAGGTCTAACATACATTAGAGGCTTATCTGAAAGTACACAAAAACTACTTCACAAATTTGATTGTGATAACATCATTGTTGGACACAAGCCCACACCGACAAACTTTATAATAACCTTAAGGACCAGATTCCCTTTGACAACACCACAGGCACGATTTACCAGATTCCGTGTGGAGGTTGTCCGAAAAGCTATATTCATGAAAGCAGCCAACTCATCAAACATAGATTGGAGCAACGTATGTACGATCAACAAAAAGGTAACTCCAACACAGCGCTCTTTAGTCACTCTCTGGCCACTCACCATACCTTTAAGTTCGAGGACACAAAAATAATAGGCAGAGAGAATAAAAATAACAGAAGAAAAATGCTTGAAGCACTGAACATAAACATAGCAATTAATTTAGAGGCGACAGTTAACTTAAAAACGGATTCTAGATCCTTAAATAAGTTCTACAGTGGAGTCTACGCAACAGTAGATTTATATTACTTTCCATTTAGCATTATTAGTATCATTGTAATACCTTTTCCTTTTTAATTAACTAGTCAAATTGTAGTTTAGTAATGATATGATTTAGTACGTTTAATTTTAATTTATTTTAACTAGTGATTTTGAACTGTTTAGATAACGGAAATTGTAGCATAGTCCTTATCAGTACCACTGATAGCAGGAATCGGCCTCTTGCCTTCTTTTAGTAAATAAATTTTGTTTCATTTTACATTTTAAAGCTTTAATATAAAAATTGTTAAATGTCCTGTTGTTTTATGTTAGTTTTTAATATTTTTAATATCGTTAGTTTGTTAATGAATGGCTGTGCTAGATGTTAGACGTTATTTTATGTATTTCTAAAGTGAAGATTAGTACACCTCACACTTAGACCGGTCGTGATTTTATGGTAAATTGACTTGTTTTAGATACTGTTATGTCCTTTTTTGAGAAATTACCTATTATCAGTTTATTAACTATATTGACGATCATTATTATTAGTAGGATTTATTAGTGATTATAGGAATGTGACGTGGTGAACTTCTAGTTCTCCCAATGAATCTCCTTGTCTTATCACTATCTTCTAACTCACAGTTTTAACTGATTGTAGATTTTTATATTGAATAGAGGTAATTACTAGCTTTTTATTTTTAACAGTATTGAGTTTCATGAGTTATTCTGTATGTCATAGCTTACAATAAACTTTATATGTTTAGGCTCGAAAATGGCTTGTTAGCCGAAACGTTGCCACACTACATGAATTAGTCTGCGTTTTCTTCTTACCCTTAAGGATCCACTTATCATTAAAAAAGAGTAATATTTTTTGTTTAACATTGAAATTATTAAAATTATCACCATTTTTATTTTGGTTCGTTACTACTATGTAATTTTTAATAAAAAAATCATCAATTTAATAAATTAAAACTATTTAACAATTAATAACTTAAAACTAACATGCAAATTAGAAACATGGTATGAACATGACATGTGGTAACCTGGATGTAACCTATCTTATTTTGATTTAATTATGTATTTTATATCTTTCTATCTTAGATTTAGTTATGGTTTTTTTTATATTATATGTAATTAATTTGTTATTATCTTAGTATTATGATTTTTTTAATATGTATTATTTAGTTAGTTGCATTTAATTTTCTTATATTAGGCGGGAATTTTTGATTTGTAACTATTTAATTATGTAATTCTTTATTTTCCATTGTTTAAAATGGCTGAATAACATTTATTTATATCCTTAGAATCTGTTTTAAAATTAATTGATTTATCAGATATTGCAATGAATGTGGCTTCTAAATATTTCCGTTTTGAACCATTTCTTTCTGTTTCCAAAATTTCAACACTTTCTTTGTCAATTTGATGGTTTTCGATGGTTGAGTGGATACTGAGGGCTGTTTTGCAGAACAGCCCTCAGTATACGACATAACCACACAGTATATTATAATAAATAAACAGGTCAAGTATATGCTTGCCAGCACACAGCGAGGGTCCGTAGGCAACACTGTATTGTTTAAGTAGTACCCTATTGATGGTTTTTTTTTAAAAATACTAAAAAACTTACTTTCAACTATCCTATAGGTCTGATATTCTCAAAACACATAAACAAACTTCTGAAGAAGTATTTTTTTGCCATTGAACCAAAAAACAGCCATATAAATACATCGAAAAGACCATAACTATAAAAAAAAAAACCGTATTTTGCCTATAAAAATTAAACAAATTTTTCTTTCGAAATTTCCAAAAAGTGGTATCTTTACTTTTGGTCGAAGAATGTTCAGAAATTTTTTCAGATTTTTTGCACTTCACATAAGCGAGATAGAGGGGGGGGGGGAC
>KZ654468.1:7686-22113 GCA_001010745.2 Gerris buenoi
GGGGGGGGGGGCAGTGGGGGCCGAGCCCCCTCTCCCCTGGATCCGCCCTTTAATGTAAACAACATACATAATCATTTATATACTTAACAAACACTATATAAGGCTCAATATATGAGTCATCTGTGATTAAATTGTTTTAAAAAACCATAAAACCCAATTTTTAAATTTTTCCAAATATTTCCCCCACCTCTATCTCCAAAGATATTGACGCTACGAAAAAAATGAATAAGACCTTTTTGGTAGAAAATACACTCTAGTTTAATTTTGTACATAACTAGTTTTTCGCTAAACTCAATATTTTCGAAGATAATTAAGAAAAACTGAAAAAATGGCCCTTCAGGGGGCCCCCCACCTCGCGCTCGCCCCCACCCTCGGGGACTTTTAGTATGTTGTACAGGACACTCAAATCAACAACTCTGCCAAGTTTCAAAACTTCGGGATTTTTTTCTCCTATTTTGGCTAATTTGATTGGGCTATAAGCGTTCCCGCGCAATGCTCGCGTATGCTTCAAATGTAAAATTGAAATTTTAGGACGGGAAACAATTTAAACTTCATCTCTTCAATGAGACAAACAACTTTTATAAATAAATGCTTTCAGTAAAACCAAAACCGACACTGCTCTAAAGTGATAAAGATTGCTACATTTATAAAAGCGGACCTAAACTTTTAAAATAGAGAAAATAAATTTTTTACTGATATCTTACGTTCTAACGTAACGATTTTAATAAAACTTCTTACACGTCGTCTAAAGTACAATTGAAACAGGCATATAAAATTTTAACCTGATGCAATTATAGAAGTTTTTGTGGAGTGAAGTGATATATTTTATTATATTTTAAATGGAGAAGGCCGGGTCGTAAATGGGTTATGGACTTACTCAACTACAACCATCCGCTATAACTATCAACTTACCCTATTATCAATATTTAATACATCTGTATTGCAAGACACTCGCTTCAATGACAAAATAATGTTTTTATTTTAATTTTGCTTTAACTCCGCCAAGTACAAATAGTTAGTTACTTTAAATTTTGTCTCGAGGCATCTTCAGGTCATTATAATTGATTTCTGTTTACATTAATCTTTTAAACATATAATACTTGCATCATATTCTACTCCATCTATCCGTTATTGTTAAAAATTTTGTTTTCGATTATCAACTAAATCAAATTTATTTTTAATCAATATATCAGAAACTAGATTTCTTCTATGTATGTATTCAGCATTCATTTTTACTGATTAAATATTTGTATGAGGCTTTAGGTTTTAGGTTTTCTTTTAGTCACGTTTTAGAGATTAGAGTTTAAATAGGTTTGGTAGTTCCCTCATTTTTGCGCGAAACACTTCGCATACTCTCCCTCTCCTTCCATTTTTCTTTCTTTACTCTATTTTTGGAAGTACTCTTTTATGAAAGGGTTTAGTACAAAGAGCCCTTGGAAATTGACTTCTTTTAACCCTAAAAATATATTTATCGAGAGTTTGCTAATGGCGGTTGCTAACGGTGAAATCAAAGAACATCGGTAATAATTTGAAGAATAAAATCATGCCAATATCAACACAGCCTTTGTGAGTAAAGTGCATTCATATAAACTGAATTCGCTAATATTCAGCAAGTTTTTTTTTTTAAAAATAAAATCCAAATTCATTTAGCGAACGTTTTTGCATGGGAGCTTACCAAAGGTAACGAAAGCCTTCTTATCGTTCAGAAAACACGACAACATTATGACTGCGATTTCAATATTTTCTGTAGTTATGTGCCAACAATAATTGGCAGTGTATTTTTAATCGTTTCTTCGAATTTAATAATACTTAAAAATAAGTTTGTCTCTACTAGGAACCAAAGATACATATTTTATTTGACCAATCATCTAATAGGACGTGAGGAAGCTATGTGCCACACTAATTTTCAGTTTAAATTATGAATTGATTCGTGTGAATAATCATACGAATGTTATTACGTCAACAACTTTTTTATAATGGTTAATTATTACGTAGAATGACTGACAGCAGACAGCAATTTGCTGATTGTTTTCCAAAAAAATATGTAAAATATTATGTAAAGAATTATTCTGAAAATACAAATAAATGTTTATTGAAAGAGGAGCAATTTCGTACAAATATCTTGGTTATAGGTTAAAGAAAGTTTTTATAGGGTGGGGGTGGTCGAACTGAATGTTATGTCAATAGTTCTAGCAAATAAGATGACAGTAAGAACGGCTTAGCTATCAAACATGTTTACACAAGTTACTACCAAACTCATTTGCGACCCTTAGTGCTTCTCAATTATAGATGTACACAGTCTGTAAAACACTTTTTAGGGTTTCAAGGTCATCCTAAAATCCCTTATGCTTTTTGATATAGTTCGTTCGTCCGTCCATCGCATCCTGGAGTATATCTCTCAATCTATTGCAGCTAAAAATTTGAAATGTTATATACTAGTTTAACTTTTTTGCCCCAAAACAGGTAAAAACACAACAACTCAAAATTACTTAGGTCAACGAGCAATTGCATGCTGATCACATCATTTTTCTATTTTTGGTAACTTTTGAGTGGGGTTCAAAGTATTGAAATTTAGATCACAATTTTCAAATGTCTGATAGCGACTCATCATGAAAGAGGTGTAGTTCAATAACCAAACAACGTCTTCACACAAAAATTGTACTAAATAATTGACCGGTTTCGGCTGTTCTAAAGCAGCCTTCTTCAGATAATCTAGAGCTTAAAGGATGGACTTCAAAAGTACAAGTGAAAATAAACTTGTACTTTCGAAGTTATACCCCCCCCCCCCCAAAANTATGTATGTAAGTCTGGATGTATGTCACCACCTGTCTGACTTTATAGGCGCAAAACTGGCCGAACAAATCAAAACAAATAACTTGTGTGCACTAACATGTGCATTTTGCAGACTTGATTTCTTCAAAATAAAATTGAGTTTAACCAAAGTTATTAAGTAACAATTTAAAAAAAAAAAAAAAAATGAAATAAATAAAATAAAAATAAGTCTGTATTTAGCCATTCTTCCCTTTCTTCTACCCGGGTCCCAAGTGCATTGTAACCTCTAGTTTATTTGAAGAAGGCTGCATTATAACAGGGTAGGTTACAACTAGGTTCATTGGATCAGCAAGGATCAGCCCATTGTTGGTCCAAAATAAATTTAAGTCTGTTAATTTGATTGTAGATTATCTGAAGACGGCTGCTTTAGAACAACCAAAAATGGTTAATTGTTAATTCCATTTTTATTGTGAATACGATGTTTGGTTATTGACCTAAGCCTCTTTTCATTTCTAAAAACGTTTGATGTATAAATAATTAAAATCAATTAAGGTGTATCGTTAAATATTTAAACGGATAAATCATGCAGACCAGGGTTTTGGAGGTTTAAATCAATAGCCTGTGCTAATAGTTTGGTTAGCCCAAAATAACCCTGAGAAACATCGCTTTGGAATCAAAATGTTGCGTAGTAGTACGCAAAATTGACTAAATACACAGCAAAACATGTCTCGCATAAACTGCGAAGGATGTTTACATTAAATTTTAAATAAATTCAGAATAAATCATTTATACCACAATGAATATTCAGAAAGGGTTTATAACACAAAACTATGCAACAATAACAATCGGTGGCTCTCGTGGATGGATTTCGAAACGGATCTTTTTGTAAACAATAGTTATTTATGTAACTAGGCAGCAAAATGGAATTTTGCTGACAAGTTTTTAAGTTTTAGTTCCGAGCCGAAGGCGAGGATAGGCTAAACAAATTTACTGCAGAGGCGAAGCCGAGGCAGAAAATTTACTATTTTACTGACGAGGCGAAGCCGAGTCAGGAAAATTACATGTTGACTGACGAGGCGAAGCCGAGGCAGGCAAATGTTAATTACCTGCTGAGGTGTAACCGAAGCAGGTAATCTTTAAACGAGTCAGGAATGTTTCCTTTGCTGCATAGTTACATACAATATTTTATCTACTAACGGCAGAAAAATTACAATAATTATTATATTACCTTTTCAATATATAAAAGATTTAAAGAAATTAAAGTTGTAAAAAAAAACGAAAGTTTGAGTCATCAAGAAAACAAAACAAAGGCAAAACAATTCAGTTTTGCCACTTTTTTTATTAACAACTGTTTTTTATCTCATTTTTAGAGGTTTTTTTTTTTAAATAATCATTGTAAAATAGTAAAATATATTTGTCACTATAATTATTTAAGTTATTTTCAAATAAGATATAACTATTTAGCAGAATATTACGCTTAAATATATAAAAATAAACAGTGTGGGAGTGTTTATAACCTGCGATGAAGTAACCTTTTTTTAGTAAAATTTTCTTAAAATGTGACAGCCTGTTGTTATTTTGCTGAGACTTTGAACTTTTGCTGACACTTTGAACTTTTGCTGACACTTTGATATTTTGCTGATACTTTATTCAAAACAATCAAGAAAAATGACATTTTGCAGACTGAAAACAATACAACAATGCTTAATTTTGCTGCCGTGAGTAGATAAACATCTTTAATTCCCATGTGGTAGAAACTATTTTCATATAATTATTTATTCAGTAATTAATTAAGATATTTTGAGATTTAAATTCAGTATGATTATTAAAAAATGACTACCAATTGGTGTGGCACATAGCTGCCTCGCATCCCATAACGTACTTCATTGATTTTATTTTCACGCCATTACTGCCAAATTTGTTGAATTAAAGTTTTTTTGTTTTTTTTTTTTTTCCGTGGGGCTTTTACACCCGAAGACTCAGGCCACTTTGGTGGGTCCATCGAACAAACCCGGGTTAGGGACCGAGATCTTCAAACTCGTGTGAAGATGTGGTCGTTAACCATGACTCCTCTCCCGGTTGTATTACAACCAGGAGTGTCATAATCATGGTTTCCAGGCCGAAACCTGGTGGCGCCACTCTTTCGAGGAGTTTCCCATTTATTTAAACAATGCTGGGTGGACATTGACCGGGCGGTCCGGGAATCGAACCCAGAGTTGAGGTCAGAAGCGGTCACCCATCCATCTACTGACCCTGCTCGAGCCTGATTGACTTGCGTTATTACACGGCAAGCGCTTTAGCCTCTGAGTTACCCAGGCCCCCATTAAAGTATTTAGAAAAGTTAAAGAGTGAAGGCGGTTCACATTAATTTATACAAATCAGATTAGTACCTACTTTTCAAGCTATATTAGCTAGGTATAAATAAATATAATGTTTGTGCGCATGTGGAAGAGAAACAAATGAGCGCAGAAGGTTGAAACTTATATGAGACCAACAATGGGCTAATTATGACCTACCATAAATATTTCGTCAGAAACCGGACGTGTAGTTTTTAAGATATGTTTGGTTCGTAAAAAATAAAACGACAGACCAACACGTGACTAAAAATGTTGCCTGATGCCTGAAACGGATTTCTGTCTTCAAATGTTTGAAATTGGAGACCTAAAATATTTTCGTTCTTCAGAACGATCATACGTAGCCCTGTTACCTTTGGTAAGCTCAGAAGCATTAAATAAGTTTCCAGGTTTGTTAGAAAGATATTATTATATATTTACAAAAAGAACTCATATTTCTTTAGAGATATACAAAATCATATTTGAATTTTTTTTGTTTGCTACACTGAGCAGAAAACTCAGTTAGATGAGATTCGGTAGATTTTTAATTGGATTTTCACGTACGCCACAAATATAATATAAGATACTCTTCAAAGCATAAAATACGTTTTCCAGGTTTGCTAGAAATATATTATTATATTTACAAAAAGAACTCATATTTCTTCGGAGATATAATAAATCATATGTTCTACAAATTATGCACTAATGAAGAATTTGTAGAACTATGACCGTGGAGTGAGAAGTGACCCGACGTTGTGTGAGAGTTTTAGCTACTAATTATGCTAATGTTTTGATGACTAGATTATAATATATATTAGTGTGCCAATTTGTGTAGCACATAGCTTTCTCACGTCATATTTAGAATAATTTATCCATTTTATATTTTTAAAACCTATTATTCACAAATTTATTCTATTCCAAATTTATTTATCTGGAGTTGTCTCCGAGCTAATTTCAACAAATTATCAAAATTTCATAAAAATCAGATGAGTGCTTTTTAAAATGAATGTATTTTAGTGCGCATGTGGAAGAAATGCAAATGGGTGCAGACGGTTAAACTCGTTAAAATTGTTTCTCCCGTTTTTAGTCCAGTCAATTTATCATAATTCATTGCAAAAGGTCCGGTATTTATGATTTTTTGATATATTGTTGGGACTAGTACCCCTAGTAAAATGCCAAGTTCGCAGAATCCTAGACCCTGTGGAAGCAGAGTTATAGCTGAAAAACATTAAAATTTTCACATTTTTCAGTTTTTTATCTATATCTCCTTTTTTGGTCATCTGAGAGAAAAAATAGTTATTACCAATCTTGCAGAGGAGAAAATTTACTTACATTTCATATTAATAGCTTTTTTCTCTACGGACTATANGCGCATGTGGAAGAGAAACAAATGAGCGCAGAAGGTTGAAACTTATATGAGACCAACAATGGGCTAATTATGACCTACCATAAATATTTCGTCAGAAACCGGACGTGTAGTTTTTAAGATATGTTTGGTTCGTAAAAAATAAAACGACAGACCAACACGTGACTAAAAATGTTGCCTGATGCCTGAAACGGATTTCTGTCTTCAAATGTTTGAAATTGGAGACCTAAAATATTTTCGTTCTTCAGAACGATCATACGTAGCCCTGTTACCTTTGGTAAGCTCAGAAGCATTACATAAGTTTTCCAGGTTTGTTAGAAAGATGTTATTATATATTTACAAAAAGAACTCATATTTCTTTAGAGATATACAAAATCATATTTGAATTTTTTTTGTTTGCACACTGAGCAGAAAACTCAGTTAGATGAGATTCGGTAGATTTTTAATTGGATTTTCACGTACGCCACAAATATAATATAAGATACTCTTCAAAGCATAAAATACGTTTTCCAGGTTTGCTAGAAATATATTATTATATTTACAAAAAGAACTCATATTTCTTCGGAGATATAATAAATCATATGTTCTACAAATTATGCACTAATGAAGAATTTGTAGAACTATGACCGTGGAGTGAGAAGTGACCCGACGTTGTGTGAGAGTTTTAGCTACTAATTATGCTAATGTTTTGATGACTAGATTATAATATATATTAGTGTGCCAATTTGTGTGGCACATAGCTTTCTCACGTCATATTTAGAATATTTTATCCATTTTATATTTTTAAAACCTATTATTGACAAATTTATTCTATTCCAAATTTATTTATCTGGAGTTGTCTCCGAGCTAATTTCAACAAATTATCAAAATTTCATAAAAATCAGATGAGTACTTTTTAAAATAAATGTATTTTAGTGCGCATGTGGAAGAAATGCAAATGGGTGCAGACGGTTAAACTCATTAAAATTGTTTCTCCGATTTTTAGTCCAGTCAATTTATCATAATTCATTGCAAAAGGTCCGGTATTTATGATTTTTTGATATATTGTTGGGACTAGTACCCCTAGTAAAATGCCAAGTTCGCAGAATCCTAGACCCTGTGGAAACAGAGTNTAAGCTCGGATGCAATATAATGTGTATTTAGACTCTCGACTAATATATTATTGAGTTTACTGAAACGACTTAATTTTTCAAAAATGAACGTTTACTTAGCAACTGAATTGCAAAATTGTTGAATTTCAACTTTTAATCGTCCTTAATTTGCAAGGTAGTAAAAATAGCTAAGGATCAATATACCAAGAGAAGCTTGTTTTAAATGGGAAGAAAAGCGACCGTGAAACACAGATGATTTTCATTGAAGCTTGTAAAAGGGTCTAAGGGACAGACTCCCTTAAGGGGTTCCAGGAGGGGGGAGGAGTTGCAGGTGTTATTGAAGGGTTTTTGGTTTGGGATCCATCAGTCTAAAGGGACGAGACACGAGCCCTTCGCATCCCTCTTGGGACCAAGTCTATCAAACAGCCTTTATCTCCATTTCATACAAGATGTCAAGCTGTAAATATAAACCAATAAATGGAAACATTCCCAATAGTGAAATGAATTCCACTATGAGATTTTAATGGTTTTAAGGTCCCAGGAGTCCAACGAAACATTTTATTTAAATGTCTGACATAATATAAAACGATTCCAAATACACTTTTCATACATTCTTAATCAAATAACGTTAGCACTAAGTCCAGTCTCAATCTAAGTGATACATTTTTGCTTCCGAGCTTACCGAAGGTAACGGAAGCTATGTGATCGTTCTGAAAAACGAAAATATTTTAGGTCTCCGATTTCAAAAATTCCAAGATAGATATCCGTTTCAGACATCAAGGATCATTTTTGGTTCCGTGTCTGTCTGTCGGTCTGTCGGTCTGTCCATCAATTTTTGCGAACCGCCATATCTTGAAAACTACACGTTCAATTTTAATGAAATTTGGGTGGTAGGTCATAATTAGCCCATTGTTGGTCCCATATGAGTTTTAACCTTCTGCGCCTAATTGTTTCTATTCCACAGGCGCACAAACATACATTTATTTATACCTATAGCTTCAAAAGTACTAATCTGATTTGAATGAAACTTTTATAGTTTATAGAAAGTAACCCGAAGATAGCCCCAGATTAATTTGAACTGTCTACGTTCTTTAACTTTGCTATATTGATGCTTTAATTCGGTGGGGCAGAAGATGTTGGGCCACAAATTGGAGGGAAGGCGATACGGGAGGCCCAGATGGCTGCCCGGGTCGAAAAAAATGGCCCTACCGGGCCCCCAGTGTTAATATAACTGTAAGGTAAACCGCGACGAGAAGAGACTGTAGGAATTTTAACCCATACGCACCTAAACGGGGGCGGCGCCTAAAATTTGAAACTTTATTCGGTTTTTGAATTTTAGCGACGCCCCCGATTGGGCGTCAGGGTCGAAATACCTGCAGCATCTTCTCGGTTTACCTTGTAACTGCCTGGCACGCCCTTATTTTTTTCCGACCCAGGCAGCCACCAGGGCCTCCCGTAGCGCCTACCTCCAACTTGTGCCCCAACATCTTCTGCTCCACCTTTAATTCTTGTAAAATATCAAAACAATTTTGACACATTAAAAAAACGGGGAAAACAATTAAACCAATTAGACAATAATTGCTTGTAAAAGAATTAATACAATAAATTACAAGGATAGGATTCGAGGAAGCTATGTGCCACACTAATTGGCAGTCTATTTACTTGGAAATAGAGTTCACTTACATAAAAATCTAACCACATGATTCGGGTTTCCGGGATAAATTAGAGGTTTCCAATATAATAATAAAAATAGACTGCCAATTAGTGTGGCACATAGCTTCCTAGCATCCTATCATGTACTTTGTCATATAACATTAACGTTATATTACTTTATTTTTATATTTGTTTATTTTGTAAGAACAATTAACAGTTTTCAGCGATCTTTAACACTTCATAGGGGTGTCGCTCATACTAAAAAATTGTATTCGAAAAAAATGTTTGTCTCATTGAATAGATGAGGTTTGATTTTTTCCCCGACCGAAAATTAAAATTTTAAATTTGAAGTTGACGTTTACGTTTACGTGAACGTTACGCGTGAACGCTTGGACGAATGACGTTGTCCATCGATCTCGTCGTTGGCATTGGTAAAATGAACATATCTACCAAATTTCATCAAAATCGGTCGACATTTACTCAAGTTATCGTCGCACGTTTCATGATTCGCGGACACACAGACAGACACGGAAACTGAAAATTTTCCTTGACGTCTGAAACGATTCTGTCTTGGAATTTTTAAAATCGGAGGAATAAAACTTTTTTGTACTTAAACGTGAACACAATGCTTCTGTTTCCTTTGGTAAGCTCGGAAGCAAAAGCTGAAAATATAAACAATCTAAGTATAAACAATCATGTTGTGTTTAACACGTTTTAAATGTGTTTAATTATACATTTATTAACTTAAATTTCATTTAATTCAAATTAACGTTCACCTACAAAATGCAGAAGAAAGTTTTGTTCGAGAATTTAAAGAAAATTTATTTTATATGTAGTTCAAACATACAAAGAAGGAAATACGACTAAAGACAAAGCTATGGAAGAAGAGCCAGGCAGGATTATACGAGGAATACTTAACTATACTCAGGAGGGAACAGTGGGAATGTTGTTCAGTACAATGTGACAAATTTCTAAGGAATGAGTAAACATATTGCAGACAAAGACATCTTGATGCAGTCCTTTTAAAACTTCTTCATTTTTTTGTTTGCTACACTGAGCAGAAAATACGGTTAGAATCAGTAGATTTTAATTGGATCCCCATGTACGACACAATTATAATATAAGACTAGCCTTCACCCCATGCTAGGTATTAGGGGGCTCATGCTAGGTATTAGTGGCTATGTTTCCTTTTGTCATGTAATTAAAAAATAGCCAATAGAAACTAATTAATATGTATAGTAATTTATACAAATACTAAAAAAGGTATAATAAATAAGAAAATAAAGTCATAAAAACCAATTAGACTGTGAAGTCATTGAACAATCATCAAACATGATGGTGCATTAATTGAATTACCAGTCTCTTCTCTCAATACGGCAGTTGAACCAGTAAATATTTAATAACTCTAGTTCTAGGACAAATTAATAAAATAATAAATAACCAATTTAAAGAGCGTTAGTGTGAGGTTTAAGCACCCCAATCAGAAATTAAATCGGTCAACAATTGCGGACGCCATAAGACCTCAAAGTCAATTTTTTCTTACAAAAAATGAAATTTAGCTCTATTTAAGGTAGAACCGATAACGGTACGACAAAAAGTCATAGGACCAAAGTTTTAGATCTTTTAAAATCAGTTACCGTAGGCGCAGTCAGTTTGTCGATACGACTTACCGTTTGGCCACAATAAGCCTCCAATAAAACTTTAAAGTACGTCCGCCATCTTTAATTTTTAAGGGGGGTAAAAATGTATTTTGTTAACTTTTCGAATCTTTTCAGTAGGTTTGGGCCAGTTTCCGTCAAACGCAAAAAACCGCGAGTCTTTAGGTGGTCTAGAAGTAGTCAAACATTTTGATTAGCGAGTCAGTGGGGTTTGTTTACGCTGAGTCAACCTAATGTTTTTAAGTTATGTTTTATATACTTTTTTCTATAAAATTGTTAATAACTTTGGTTCTACTCAATATTTTTCGATGAAATCAAGCCTACAAATTACACAACATGTTTGCGCTAACCTCTGAAAAAAAAAATCGATTTCATTTAGCCAGTTTTGCGCCTATAAAGTCTGACTGAGGCGACAGACACACACACACACATACACGAAAAAAGTTAAGGCCGGATTCGGTTTTCGGGATGTATAAAACGAAAAAGTATCCAAAAAATTTTCAATTCTGACCAATGTACAGACAAAACTTTAATTTTATATACATATATAGATGCTCTTCAAAGCAGTTTGCTTAATTCATTAGCGTATTCCTTGTAGCATATCTCTTTGGATTGCTTGAAATAGAACATTACACGTTGAGTGCGGAAAGTAGCATTTTGCATGCGAGTGTGGAGTTTGCACCCGAGCAATAGCGAGGGTAGTAAAACCACTCAAGCAAAGCAAAATGCAGTTTTCGCACGAGTTGCGTACCGTGCTTTATCTACGATTGTGGGTTTTAATGATAAATAAAAAAAAATAATGAACTTCCTAAATATGTAAGTTCGTATTTCTCTTTGATTATAAGAGGACATTTTATTAGTTGTATTTTGTGCCAGATTAATTATTTCGGAAGGCGTATAATTCTTCTCATTTTCGTCATAATCACTAAAATCACTCATTGATTTTCTCTATAAACTCGATATAAACAGTTACTTTAATTAAACAAACAGCAAATTACATTGTAAACAAAATCGCTAATTTTTCTTTTAGGTGAAGAATTCCTCACGTTATTATATATGAACGCACATGCGTAATGAATGCAGCTACGAAAAGAATCACTTTTTACGCATCTAAACAGAGATTCGTATCAATTGTAGATAAAAGCAGTTTTATAAAACTGCGAGAAGAGTCTTTTTAGTAGGTATTGCTCCAACTTAAGAAATTATAAAATAAAAATTAATCTCAGATAGTGGTCTAATATTCTTTTTTTTTAGTATTTGTGGAAAAGCTATGATTTTAATTTTAAAATGTTACGCCACAGACATTTTAATGTGGTACTTTTATTTGTCATATTTATAATTATCAATTTCTTGTAGTCCAAGAGATAGCGTCCATAAAAATGTCTGACTAACATCCAGCTAGAATATTGTATGCTATGTAAGTTAAATATTTGGTGTATTTTAAGAATATAATGGTAGACTATGATCAATTCTAACATCAAGTTGATGTTAGAAGTTAGTTTGTCCCTTGATAACTTGTTTATTGTAATACTAGCCGTTAGGCCCGCGGTAACGGGCAGAATAATAAATATGGTTGAGAAAAAGAGCTGAGAGATAATTAGTTATAATTAAAATAGATATTTAAAGAGATATTTACTGTTTAAATAGTAAGTTTTATGCAGTTATAATTAAAATTAAAACATTTAAATAGGAAGTTTTGTGCTCTGATATTCGTTATATAGGTATGGCTCAATTGGTTAAGTATCTGGCTTTCACCCAGGAGCCCCGGGTTCGATCCCAGCTTATGGCACATCAATTTTATAACGTTATAAATCATTTAGAGGTGAGTCGTTGTTGTCGTTGTCGTTGTTGGGACACTACTCGATTATATAAAAGATTACTCTAAATCAAACTGGTCACCTATCTAGTGATCAAATGACATCAACTTGAATGTTGGACTGCTAACAAAGTTTAACTGGAGACAACTCAGACAAACTTTCTAATATACGAGTTCTTAATTACTTAGCCCAGTAATTTCTATTTATTATTTTTTCGTGTTTTTGTTGGTACATTAAATTATTATTGACATTTTTAACAAAATGTATCATAATAATAACTTTTCCTCGGCGGGGAATCGAACCCAGCCTCTCTCCGTCCCAGTTTTAAGCTGTTTTCGCAGGAACTAGATTTTTCTCAGGAAAACAGCTTATATCGTTAGATTTTTATTTAAATTGACTACATAATATTTTAATCAAAATCGCCGGAACCGTTTTCGAGCAATAATTTATTTTTCACGCTTTTTCAGAGTTTTTGGGGAGTATTGCCTCCAAATTTGGAGCTAAAATTCATTTCTCGATTTCAACTCGGGGTATGATTTTTCTGAACATTTTTGCCAAATTTCGTCAAAATCGGCCCTGTAGTTTAAGCTCCAGGCGTCTGCACAGACAGACAATAGAAGACAGTCGATAGATGATTTTTTTTTTTTTTTAAAGCAACTTTTTTGGACTCAGGGGGCCTCAAAATGTGTCAAAAACAAATTTTCAAGCCATCACATTACTTTCTCTTTATAAGAGAAAGTAAAATTCGACAACAAAAGCCTTTAGGTGGAGAGCAAGAAACAAACGCTGCAATACGGAATAAGACCAAATTGCCGCAGGCTATACATATAAATGTTGGCTATAAGAACATATTGTCGGCAATATTTCTGGAATTTAACCCGTTTATTATTGATATCCAAACATTGCCAGAAAATGTTGCTAGTTTACAAGCCTCCTTTATATCTAACAATAATACTGTATACTACTAACAATGTTTGCATAATTCAAACTAATTTCGTAATAAGAGGCTTAGTAAAATGATATATGCAAATGCTAAGTAAAATTTACACATCGTGTATTTGCATAAATTCTCATAATTCTATAAATTTGACAAAATACCAAGTCTTAATTAAGCTAATTATTGCCTTTTTTAGAATTATATTTCAAAAGTGAAAATATTTAATGTTAGTCCTTATTATAATTACCTAGAGACTGTTACTATAAGCTTCCCGTTTCTCTCTCTCTCTCTCTCTCTATGTATATATAGTAACTCAGAAGAAATTCTTGCTGTTAACTTAAATTTCTAACTTAAAAACAATAAAATTAAAATAACAAGATTCATTAATTAAAGGTACCTGAGATTATTACTCGGAAGATAACTATAAACTTTAATTTTATAAACTAGTTATTAAAACATAATATATATTTATANAATTAAAAATGTATATTTCTTTTTTAAAAAAAAAGTAAATTTTGGGATTTACAAAAGTAGTCCTAATATTAGACCCTCTGTTTCAAACATTTGCATGATTTTTAAACCAATGTTTTACACTTTCCTCTCATTAATGGCAGTATTTGCATTAACATACATCTGAAAAACAAAAATGATTTGGTAATAAAAAAAAAAAAAACTGTGCCTAATATGAGACCCTGCCTATGTTAGGCCCGTGATGGGTCTCATATTAGGATCAACCACGTTTATATATTCTAGAACGAATTTGTGAGGTTAGGATTGGTATAAACTTAAAAAGTGAAATA
>KZ654472.1:1932-13387 GCA_001010745.2 Gerris buenoi
TTATTTTTTTTTTGACATTGTGAGGGGTATCATATTAAAGGGTACGTCGAGCTGATTACAAAAATATATAATTCTTTGGTTATAACTTTGATAGGGCGAGCTTAGGCAAATTTGAAGTGGGTGTGAAACCGCCCCCCCCCCTCTATCTCGCTTATGTGAAGTGCAAAAAAATCTGAAAAAATTCCTGAACATTCACTTTTTGGAAATTAAAAAATATACATATATATTAATTAATTTTTTATTGACAAAATTTTTACAGACAAACATTCATTTTTATAAATATAAAAGATTATAGTTATCAATCTATTTATCTATTTTTTAAAAATCTTAATTAAAACTTAATTTCAATTAGGATTAGAAGAAATTGTTAAATTTATAACGAATAATTATAATTAACCTGAATTAATGCAATATATTATTATTTAGAATAAAAGAAGACTGAAGATGACTTTATAAAATGGTCGAAACGTTTCTTATATGAAATATTGATGTTATTTATTATTTATTTTCTACACCTTTCTAACTACATGACATTTCTCTTTCAAATAATCATAATACAGTTCATAAAAATAAAAATCTAACAATATAAGCCGTTTCCCCGAGAAAATCTAGTTCCTGAGAAAAAAAAGCTTTGAGGTCAGGTTCGATTCCCCACCGGGAAGAAGGTGTTTTTACAGCAGCTTTTAATTCATAGATTTTTTTTTTTTTTTCGCCGGTACGTTGGCAACTTCGGTCTCATTGCAACCCAATATACTGCAGCTTTCTTAGACCAGCTGCTGACGTCTATCTTAAAGTTTGATCGAATGTCCTCTAATGCAGGACATGAGTTGAGATGCGAAACTGTCATTTCTTCACTGGTGTCACACATAACACATTCTGGGTCCATAACCAATCCTATTCGACTCAGATGTTTTTGTAGAAAATCATGGTCTGTTAAGAGACGGAAGCGTGCTGCTGCTTGATATCTTGGGAGAGCAGGTGGGATCAGGCTGCTAGATTCTTTTACTACTTCTTACTGCTTAACTGATGCCTGAGTGCTGTTTCATGTCATAGCGTAATGTAATAATTATCAGTCTTTTAGCTTGACTTGTTTGTGGTGGTTATCATTAGCTTTTCTTTATTAGATCCTTCCGAGCTAACTGCTCATTACCATAAATTCCGCCCTTTAGAACTACTGCCGTTCCATTATTAAGGGGTCGGTCAATTAAGCGTCTGCAGTGATTCACACTCTGTAAATTACTGTAGGTATTGCTTGCTGTAACAGTTATTGCAGCTTCAAAGTCTATTAGTAATACTACTTAACTATCTGGCCTGGTTTGTAACTATAATAGTGCAAGTTCTATACAGCTTTGACTTCCCCTGTGCCCTGTGTAATTTGTTGATCATTTGCACACTGGATCCGACATCTGCAAATCACGGCAATTCTCTCCAGCACCGGCATTTTCTCTGACCCCTTGTGCAGTGCCATTACAAAAAACCGAGCCACTCCCCTCGATACCATTGTGGTAATAATTAAATGTAATCACGAAAAAACTGTAGCAAGTAATTGTGTACTTCAATATGAGGAAGTGTAGTGCGAAATATATCAGGCAATTAGTTTTAGGATATTCGGTATTGAAATGTAAGTTACAAACTAATTATGTAATTTTAGATAATGAGCGCTCAGTTGTCTAATTAAGTTGGGAATATTTCGGTTTTGAGGAATTTCAGAAATAATGCTGAACTAATTATATTGAGAATTAATTGAACTGCGATGTAATATATTTGTTTGCAGATGAAATAAGTCTCGTGATGGATTCCAAAGCTAATGTTTAGCTTTAAATATGCGGAAGTATCGCACTTTTTAGAACAACGTTACTAACAAAAATCATTAACACTTCCTCTATATATTTGGGCAAACATATAATTCTCTTAAATTCAAATCTTTGATGCGAATTGTTAAATTTCATTCCACAATAAAGCCGTCGCTGATCTGTTTTCAGGGTTTCGTAGATCCTGCTCGAAACCCTTATGCCGAGGTTGATGTCTGACCGTCTGTCCGTCCGTCGCTCTTTGGTTCATATCTCCCGAACCGTTTAAGCTAAGTTGAAATTTGAAACACCGGCGTAATTTTTTGACCCACACAGGAAAATTATAAAGGAGATAAAAATTTAATATGCACATGCACAAAAAAAACCCTGATTGTTAGACTCATAGGGTACAAACCTTATATGATTTTCTAAAATTTCTGGTTTCCAAAATTACATAAAATAACCCAAGGACCACCTTTAAAAAAGAAAAATAAATACTACGAACAAGAATTGATAGCGTAACGAACAAGCATAAAATTGAAATAATAATTTACGTGTGGCACACGCCACGCGGTGTAAAGGTACCAGCAGTTGTTTTACAAGTAAGAAAGTTTATAAAATGAAAAATGAAGTTAAACCAGATATATTGTCTGTATTCGTTCCGAAACCAAATACAGACAATAGATCGGAAAAAAAGGAATTTAAGGTAAGTGAAGCTTCTTTCACACACGCATTCACACCAGTTAAGTTAAAAGTTAAATTTATACACAAAAAATTGTTTCACACCAAAAACAATCATTCACACACACATTCACACTGAAGTTAAATTAAATACATGAAATTATATATATAAAATGGACTTAGCCGTGGTGACTTGACTACGCCGACGCTGCGGTTGCGACCTAGGCTGCAAGCTGCTAGTCCAAGTCTTCTACTGTCTCGACTCGAAGAGATGCGAAGATGCGAAGTAAAATTAAATGGTGCTGAGGGCCCTGATACTAAACTAATGAAGTTAAATTATTTAAACATTAATAAAAATTGAATGGTGACACGTGCACGTGTCGGTCGCTTTTCTTAGAAAGCGATTAGATCCGTCGTCTGCAGATTCTGGATGGCGAGTGCGTATATCGCAGGGTACGGATTCCTTATCTTGCTACGTAATTACGTAAGGAAAATCTTGCGTAGGATCATATGTGTTCGAATTCCAGTGAAAGTGATGCCTTTTCCGAACACATTCGAAGAAAAGGAGGAGGTTACATCGTGGTTTCCTGCGAATCTTACGTTATTTACGTTAACGAAGAAATGAGTTTAAAATGTAGAAGTGATATGTCCGTTTGAAGAACAAAGTGCGCTAAAATTGCCATTTTTTACAAAATAATAAAAACATAAATAATAAAGTAAAATATAAAGAACAACTGTTGGTCTCCAACACTGATAATAAAGGAAAAATCCTGCTTTTTCGGATAATTTACGAATTATCCGAAAAAGGATGTTCGTTATAAGGAAAAAGGGGGGGAGGGATGTTGTTTGACAGTATTTAAACTCATTAAAAATAACACAATCCATAGCAAAGCAGAGAAATCCATCTAGTTCAGATTAGAAATCAATAAGAAACAACTACTAGAAATAAAATTTACTAGAAGTCTCTTTGTCTATAGTAGTAGCCAGTGTTTCCACTTCGAGGGAAAATTTCCCTTTTGAGGGAAAATAGAGGCTCGAAAGGGGAAGGAAAGGGAAAAAATAAAAAGGGAATAATGAGGGAAAATAGAGCATTTTATGAAATATGCATATTTTTACATAATGTAATTTCTTTTCCATTCAATATTATAAATTATACATGGTATATACTCAACCAGTATTGTAATAACTCGAAATCTGCACAATACACGTATACTCATGCCACTATACTTTGTAAATCTGACAGCTCAGATTGGCCAACCTATGTGAGGGAAAAAATAAAATCAGTAGATGGTTATCTTAAGGTTACCCAGTGTTTTTGTGTGCCTAGGTACTACCCGCCAAAATCTCGAGCTCTCTTTGGCTCCCCTCTTTTTTTTCGATTTTTCTGCGCTGTCAGATTAACAATAATATAATGGCATGCTAATAGTTTACTGTCACAAACAATTTCGCCAAAATGCATTATTCCCTTTTATTAATCCCTTTTCCCTTAACTTCCAGTTAAAGTGTTCAGTCAGTAGGCCTACGCCTACTGACTGAACACTTGAACTGCCTACGCATTTAGGCATAGAGAACAGACCTAAAACTTACCCACTTACCTTGAGGGTAAGTTACATTTTGGGTTTATAAAATAAAAGCTAATCTGTAGAGTGATGCTAGCGCTAGCGCTGCTTGATTAAGTGATAACGATAACAGACTTTGATATTGTATTGTTTTGTTGTAGTCTGTTAACAGTAAACTAATCAACTACTGCTGAGTACTCAATTACGTTTTTATTCCTTTTAACTTATTTACCTATTCTATTTAGTTTTCTTCAGCTTTCGTTTCAAATTTAAAATACAAATACCTGTAACGTGACTTATATATTACGTATTCTAATAAATGTATTTTACTATACAAAACGGCATTTTTTAATTAGTAAACAGTGAATTTTAAAAAAGGGAAAAAAGGGGGGAAAATTACATTTACAGGAGGAAAAAAAAGGAAAATTTTGATAGAAATAAGGGGAATTACTTAAAAGTAAAGTGGAAACACTGGTAGTAGCAGTAGTCTAGAACTTCCTACTAGAACGGGTAGAGCGAACCACTTGTTCGAACCTTGTAATTAGGCCATCACTTAGGCCCTTTTTACGCCCCGCGGTAGAGAATTGCAGCCACTTCACACATCATACCTCTGTACATTGTACCGCCGAAGCGAGTATTGTGTGGTCATTAGTAAGCTATATAAGCGTGCGTCAAAACGTGGGGGAAGAGTCTCCATAAAGGGTGTTCCTCGTTCTGCTCCGTCCGTGATTCATTGATGCAATTCAGAGTATCATGGCACGGGATCGAACCCACGACCTCGAGTTGCATCGACTTATTAATAGCTGAGCAAGTGCCTTAATACGCTCGGTTACCCAGGATCCTCCCGCCTTTTTGTCTAACTAATTTTATAGCTAAACTGCTTTATTTTGCCTCAACTATTTTTGAAATGTTAACTCATCAGTCCTTTTTACTTTTTAAAACAATGGTCAAATGGGGGTCCCAATTTCAAACAGTTAAGTTGTTACAATTTAAAATAATTATTAAAAATAAACAATAAGGATTGCTTCAAATCCACGAGATCAAAGTTATAATGAAAGAACAAAAAATAAAAATAAATAAAAAATAAGGTCAAACTGTATAATTTTTCGCAATATTTAAATAATATTGCATTAATAGGAAATGAACCCCAGTTTAAAACTGTTCCAGGATTCCATTTATTTATAGAATTGCTGTTAAAGCTCTCAAAGTGGAAATGGTTAATTCAGTGTGAAAACAACTTCATTCAGAAAGCAGTCGGTAATTTACAGAGGAACAAGTTAAATTTATCATTCAGCTGACGACAAACCAAAAGAAGGGATAACAGAAGAGAAAAAAAATCATTCAAATTTCTTATAAATCAGGTAATTAGGTGTGTTTGTGTGCATGTAGAAGAGAAACAAATTTGCACACAAGGTAACTTATATGGGCTACTTCTTATAAATCAGGTAATTAGGTGTGTTTGTGTGCATGTAGAAGAGAAACAAATTTGCACACAAGGTAACTTATATGGGCTACTTCTTATAAATCAGGTAATTAGGTGTGTTTGTGTGCATGTAGAAGAGAAACAAATTTGCACACAAGGTAACTTATATGGGCTACTTCTTATAAATCAGGTAATTAGGTGTGTTTGTGTGCATGTAGAAGAGAAACAAATTTGCACACAAGGTAACTTATATGGGCTACTTCTTATAAATCAGGTAATTAGGTGTGTTTGTGTGCATGTAGAAGAGAAACAAATTTGCACACAAGGTAACTTATATGGGCTACTTCTTATAAATCAGGTAATTAGGTGTGTTTGTGTGCATGTAGAAGAGAAACAAATTTGCACACAAGGTAACTTATATGGGCTACTTCTTATAAATCAGGTAATTAGGTGTGTTTGTGTGCATGTAGAAGAGAAACAAATTTGCACACAAGGTAACTTATATGGGCTACTTCTTATAAATCAGGTAATTAGGTGTGTTTGTGTGCATGTAGAAGAGAAACAAATTTGCACACAAGGTAACTTATATGGGCTACTTCTTATAAATCAGGTAATTAGGTGTGTTTGTGTGCATGTAGAAGAGAAACAAATTTGCACACAAGGTAACTTATATGGGCTACTTCTTATAAATCAGGTAATTAGGTGTGTTTGTGTGCATGTAGAAGAGAAACAAATTTGCACACAAGGTAACTTATATGGGCTACTTCTTATAAATCAGGTAATTAGGTGTGTTTGTGTGCATGTAGAAGAGAAACAAATTTGCACACAAGGTAACTTATATGGGCTACTTCTTATAAATCAGGTAATTAGGTGTGTTTGTGTGCATGTAGAAGAGAAACAAATTTGCACACAAGGTAACTTATATGGGCTACTTCTTATAAATCAGGTAATTAGGTGTGTTTGTGTGCATGTAGAAGAGAAACAAATTTGCACACAAGGTAACTTATATGGGCTACTTCTTATAAATCAGGTAATTAGGTGTGTTTGTGTGCATGTAGAAGAGAAACAAATTTGCACACAAGGTAACTTATATGGGCTACTTCTTATAAATCAGGTAATTAGGTGTGTTTGTGTGCATGTAGAAGAGAAACAAATTTGCACACAAGGTAACTTATATGGGCTACTTCTTATAAATCAGGTAATTAGGTGTGTTTGTGTGCATGTAGAAGAGAAACAAATTTGCACACAAGGTAACTTATATGGGCTANCGGACCGATTTTTATGGTTTTAGTATAAGTGTTTCTCAAAAATTGAGCGACAGATAGACACGGGACTAAAAAATGTTCTACTACTATTAAAATGTTCCCTGATGTCTAAAAGATTTCTGTCTTGGTCTTTTGAAATCGGAGATATAAAAAAAAAACAAAAAATCGCCCTTCCAAACGATCACATAGCATCCGTTACTTTTAATAAGCTCGGATTCAAAAAATAAAAAGGTTGAACAAGGGAAAGGAAAAAGGCAAGATCTGGAAAAAAACAAAAAACAAGAGAATGAAGAGTTTGGCTCAAAATGGAATCAGGTGACAATCCTTTGATGTAGATCTACCTCATTAAAGATCAATAGGAATGCTCTGTGGTAGAGAAGTTAGTCAAATTCAAAATTTGTTAAAATAGAAATTTAATGTGGGAGAAAATTTACCAATGTGTTAACAGATCTCTTGCTTTGGTTGGAAAGTCTCCCTACCTTCCTAAAAAACGTTTTTTCTCTTTCATCAGATAATTGGTTAAATTTGGGAGTTATTTATAGCTCATATTATTATGTGGTGAGCAGATTCTACCACATACACTCGGGCATTCTTCTCTTAGTGTGCTGATTTTTATTTATTTATTTATTTTTTTTTTGTCTCGACACAGAATTTGGTTCATCCCTATTAAACATAAACAAGTAAAATGTGTACCATCAGTGGCGTCTTCAGCTGGGGGCTGGATTTCATTTAATTAGATGAAGTTATTATAGTCCCTCGAAAGTTTAATAGTTTTGGGTTTAGCGTTTATTATTGTCATAGTATTTTGGTAATATGTATTTCTGTTTCGTCAACATTTACCTCCAATTTCCAAAAAAAAATAAAAAAAAATATATATATAAAACCGGCTAAAGGCAGTATTAAATCAAACGCAACGGTTTTGGAAATTTTAAACTGATTTTAAGTTTCTAAGTAATTCACTATTGTATATCACGAACGTTAGGAGTAAAAATTATATGTAAACTATTTCCTCAAACAAAGCTTAAAACACGTTTTCATCATTCAAATTAAAACCTTTTTGCGCTAATAGCCGTAGTTGTTATGGCGCGCAAAAAAAAAAAAAAAAAAAAATTTGACCAGGGGAGGAGCCCCCATTTGATTGGATATGGAATACCATATGGAATACCCCCCGGTATGTTCCAGGATTCCATTTATTTATAGAATTGCTGTTAAAGCCCTCAAAGTGGAAATGGTTAATTCAGTGTGAAAACAACTTCATTCAGAAAGCAGTCGGTAATTTACAGAGGAACAAGTTAAATTTATCATTCAGCTGACGACAAACCAAAAGAAGGGATAACAGAAGAGAAAAAAAATCATTCAAATTTCTTATAAATCAGGTAATTAGGTGTGTTTGTGTGCATGTAGAAGAGAAACAAATTTGCACACAAGGTAACTTATATGGGCTACTTCTTATAAATCAGGTAATTAGGTGTGTTTGTGTGCATGTAGAAGAGAAACAAATTTGCACACAAGGTAACTTATATGGGCTACTTCTTATAAATCAGGTAATTAGGTGTGTTTGTGTGCATGTAGAAGAGAAACAAATTTGCACACAAGGTAACTTATATGGGCTACTTCTTATAAATCAGGTAATTAGGTGTGTTTGTGTGCATGTAGAAGAGAAACAAATTTGCACACAAGGTAACTTATATGGGCTACTTCTTATAAATCAGGTAATTAGGTGTGTTTGTGTGCATGTAGAAGAGAAACAAATTTGCACACAAGGTAACTTATATGGGCTACTTCTTATAAATCAGGTAATTAGGTGTGTTTGTGTGCATGTAGAAGAGAAACAAATTTGCACACAAGGTAACTTATATGGGCTACTTCTTATAAATCAGGTAATTAGGTGTGTTTGTGTGCATGTAGAAGAGAAACAAATTTGCACACAAGGTAACTTATATGGGCTACTTCTTATAAATCAGGTAATTAGGTGTGTTTGTGTGCATGTAGAAGAGAAACAAATTTGCACACAAGGTAACTTATATGGGCTACTTCTTATAAATCAGGTAATTAGGTGTGTTTGTGTGCATGTAGAAGAGAAACAAATTTGCACACAAGGTAACTTATATGGGCTACTTCTTATAAATCAGGTAATTAGGTGTGTTTGTGTGCATGTAGAAGAGAAACAAATTTGCACACAAGGTAACTTATATGGGCTACTTCTTATAAATCAGGTAATTAGGTGTGTTTGTGTGCATGTAGAAGAGAAACAAATTTGCACACAAGGTAACTTATATGGGCTACTTCTTATAAATCAGGTAATTAGGTGTGTTTGTGTGCATGTAGAAGAGAAACAAATTTGCACACAAGGTAACTTATATGGGCTACTTCTTATAAATCAGGTAATTAGGTGTGTTTGTGTGCATGTAGAAGAGAAACAAATTTGCACACAAGGTAACTTATATGGGCTACTTCTTATAAATCAGGTAATTAGGTGTGTTTGTGTGCATGTAGAAGAGAAACAAATTTGCACACAAGGTAACTTATATGGGCTACTTCTTATAAATCAGGTAATTAGGTGTGTTTGTGTGCATGTAGAAGAGAAACAAATTTGCACACAAGGTAACTTATATGGGCTACTTCTTATAAATCAGGTAATTAGGTGTGTTTGTGTGCATGTAGAAGAGAAACAAATTTGCACACAAGGTAACTTATATGGGCTACTTCTTATAAATCAGGTAATTAGGTGTGTTTGTGTGCATGTAGAAGAGAAACAAATTTGCACACAAGGTAACTTATATGGGCTACTTCTTATAAATCAGGTAATTAGGTGTGTTTGTGTGCATGTAGAAGAGAAACAAATTTGCACACAAGGTAACTTATATGGGCTACTTCTTATAAATCAGGTAATTAGGTGTGTTTGTGTGCATGTAGAAGAGAAACAAATTTGCACACAAGGTAACTTATATGGGCTACTTCTTATAAATCAGGTAATTAGGTGTGTTTGTGTGCATGTAGAAGAGAAACAAATTTGCACACAAGGTAACTTATATGGGCTACTTCTTATAAATCAGGTAATTAGGTGTGTTTGTGTGCATGTAGAAGAGAAACAAATTTGCACACAAGGTAACTTATATGGGCTACTTCTTATAAATCAGGTAATTAGGTGTGTTTGTGTGCATGTAGAAGAGAAACAAATTTGCACACAAGGTAACTTATATGGGCTACTTCTTATAAATCAGGTAATTAGGTGTGTTTGTGTGCATGTAGAAGAGAAACAAATTTGCACACAAGGTAACTTATATGGGCTACTTCTTATAAATCAGGTAATTAGGTGTGTTTGTGTGCATGTAGAAGAGAAACAAATTTGCACACAAGGTAACTTATATGGGCTACTTCTTATAAATCAGGTAATTAGGTGTGTTTGTGTGCATGTAGAAGAGAAACAAATTTGCACACAAGGTAACTTATATGGGCTACTTCTTATAAATCAGGTAATTAGGTGTGTTTGTGTGCATGTAGAAGAGAAACAAATTTGCACACAAGGTAACTTATATGGGCTACTTCTTATAAATCAGGTAATTAGGTGTGTTTGTGTGCATGTAGAAGAGAAACAAATTTGCACACAAGGTAACTTANGCTCTACTCTACCCCTGTTCCACAAAAAAAAATATAACATGGCAACACTGATTTTCCCTTTTTATAACCCTAAATCTACCTCCACGTTTGTTGTTTCCCGCCTTCGATTGTGCCAACTCTAATCTTATAGACTGTAGTAAATAAGGAAGTTTTTCCTTAAGTCCGACAAGTAGTTTAAACTGTTCTCTAGCAAGTTGGAACAACAACAACAACAAAAAATTAATTTAAAAAAGAATTGCGACATTTTTTTGTCATGTCATTTAAGGGCATGGCAATTAATATTACACTTACCTTGTAAGAAATTTTGTCAGCTCTACAACGAAACCAAATATTTTGTTTTAGCTTTTTTAGTCCAGTTACTCGGGGTTTTCACCTCCGAAATTTGAGATACTGAACTGATTCCACCCCTTCTCGGGGGTGGAATCAGTTTGGCTCAAATAATCCCAAAAATCAATAGAGGATCAAATTTAAAAAAAAAAAAAAATGTAGTATAAAGTTTTTTTGTTAAATCAATATTTTTTGAGTTATTCACGATTGAAATCTTGCAATTTTCATCGAAAAAAAACCAATTTTTTGAACTTTTTTCACGAATAACTCAAAAAAATACGATTCTTTTCGAAAAAAAAAGTGTAGAACACAAAATTGCAGCTTATAAAAAATCAAAGAAATTCATTTTTTTTTTTTTTTAAATATTGCAGGTCCAACAAAAAGCGAGATATGGGCGATGAAAGGAGATTTTTTCTTTTGAATACTTGGATCGATGCATTTAACGTTAATTTAACGTTTGTTGAGAAATAAATTGGTAAGGCGTGAATTCTCACGTAAAAAGGGTTTCGTTGGTATTGTGAAACAAAATTAGCAAGGTGAGAGGGGGGGGGAGGAAAAATTTCGATGTTTTTTAACAAAATTGCGCCGAAAATGAATCACTAACCCTAAGTGGTATATATATTTGTAATCTACTCTTCAATACCTTTCATTTGATACCCCACTTCAAAATTAGTAAGTCGGAGGAGGGGGGGGGGGATTATTAATATTTTGAAAAAATGGCGGGGAAAATGAAATATTACCCTCAAGTGTTATATATTTTTGTCATCTACTCTTCAATACCTTTCATTT
>KZ654474.1:13756-29721 GCA_001010745.2 Gerris buenoi
TTAGTGGAAAATTGAAAGCTTTAAAATCGGGTTAAGGTATCTATAACGTCAGGGGAAACCATACTCCCGCGTAGCTTAGCTGGTAAGAGCACTGTACTGGAAATACAGAGGCCCGGGTTCAAACCCCGGCGCAGGAGCTTGTTTTTCTCTGTCTGTTTCCCGTAGTTAATAAATAATATAATTTGATTTAAATTAAAATTTAATCTTTCTGTAGTATAAATACTACCAAAGTCGTAAAAATGAATTTCTTATATTATGATGCCATAATTAAACTTTTAATATGATGATGTAACATGATAAAATGAAACTAACAGTTAGTACCTACTGTTATGAAAAATATGCAACACTTAATCTCTTTTAACAATTATGACAAACACAGTCTTTTATAATGATGTAACACCATGATGAAATGCAACACAATAATGGTATGCAACACTTTATGACCTTTTACCACTTTACACACGAATACTTCCTTTATAACGTCGTAAAATGTAACAACTCCATAATGACATAACACTTTGTCTGTTATGATGATGTAACACCATAATTATATGAAACACTATCACTTTTAACATTTAGCACTTAAATTCTTCTTTTATTATGACATAGCACTTTGCCTTTAATGATGATGTAACACTATGATAATATGTAGCTAACAGCTGATATTTTATGATGATATGCAACACTTTATCACTTTTACCACTTAACACTTCAATATTTCTATTATAATGTAACACTTTGTCTTTTATGATGATGCAACACCATTATTATATGCAACACTCTACCACTTAATACTTAAATACTTTTTTATAATGACGTAACACATTTGTCTTTCTTGATGATGTAACACAATGAGGATATGCAACACTATCACTTTTACCACTTTACACTTAAATATTTCTTTTATAATGTCGTATAGTAACACAGTATTTTATGATGATGTAATATAATGATGATATGCAACACTATATCACTATTAACACAGCACTTAAATACTTCTTTTATGTTGACGGAACACTTTGCCTTTTATGATGATGTAACACAATGATGATATGAAAAACTATAACTTTTACCACTTAACAAGGATCCTTCTTTCATAATGACGTAACACTTAGTCTTTTATGATAATGTAACTCTATGATGATATGCAATACTTCATCACTTTTAACACTTAACAATTAAATATTTCTTTTATAATGACGTAACACTTTGGCATTTATGATGATGTAACACCATGATGATACTATGTGACTCATCAGTCATTCGAAGATAGCTTGAATGTTGTTTAAATTCCACAGTTGGTTAATGTCACCAAAAAGTTACCTTTTCTCAGATTAAAATGAAACCATTGGTCAAAGCTGCTACCCATTAAGAAAGGGTTTCATATTGAAGCCAGAGAACTTATTAACTTTTCCTTGAATCCCTTTTAACATTTGAGTAATTAAGTTGCCCGCTTCACCCCGAACTTCCTGACCTGCCTTCATACTGTGCTGGCAATTCTATTACATTTCAATCTGCTCTTCTCGTCAAAACGACTTTCACTCCGCTAATTTTCTTCAATCTTTTTAAAAATTTACTTTCTTAAAGTCCTTATACTTCACTCACCAAGTTTGATTTCACCTTCACCCACTCACCAAGTTTGATTTCACCTTCACCCACTCACCAAGTTTGATTTCACCTTCACCCACTCACCAAGTTTGATTTCACCTTCACCCACTCACCAAGTTTGATTTCACCTTCACCCACTCACCAAGTTTGATTTCACCTTCACCCACTCACCAAGTTTGATTTCACCTTCACCCACTCACCAAGTTTGATTTCACCTTCACCCACTCACCAAGTTTGATTTCACCTTCACCCACTCACCAAGTTTGATTTCACCTTCACCCACTCACCAAGTTTGATTTCACCTTCACCCACTCACCAAGTTTGATTTCACCTTCACCCACTCACCAAGTTTGATTTCACCTTCACCCACTCACCAAGTTTGATTTCACCTTCACCCACTCACCAAGTTTGATTTCACCTTCACCCACTCACCAAGTTTGATTTCACCTTCACCCACTCACCAAGTTTGATTTCACCTTCACCCACTCACCAAGTTTGATTTCACCTTCACCCACTCACCAAGTTTGATTTCACCTTCACCCACTCACCAAGTTTGATTTCACCTTCACCCACTCACCAAGTTTGATTTCACCTTCACCCACTCACCAAGTTTGATTTCACCTTCACCCACTCACCAAGTTTGATTTCACCTTCACCCACTCACCAAGTTTGATTTCACCTTCACCCACTCACCAAGTTTGATTTCACCTTCACCCACTCACCAAGTTTGATTTCACCTTCACCCACTCACCAAGTTTGATTTCACCTTCACCCACTCACCAAGTTTGATTTCACCTTCACCCACTCACCAAGTTTGATTTCACCTTCACCCACTCACCAAGTTTGATTTCACCTTCACCCACTCACCAAGTTTGATTTCACCTTCACCCACTCACCAAGTTTGATTTCACCTTCACCCACTCACCAAGTTTGATTTCACCTTCACCCACTCACCAAGTTTGATTTCACCTTCACCCACTCACCAAGTTTGATTTCACCTTCACCCACTCACCAAGTTTGATTTCACCTTCACCCACTCACCAAGTTTGATTTCACCTTCACCCACTCACCAAGTTTGATTTCACCTTCACCCACTCACCAAGTTTGATTTCACCTTCACCCACTCACCAAGTTTGATTTCACCTTCACCCACTCACCAAGTTTGATTTCACCTTCACCCACTCACCAAGTTTGATTTCACCTTCACCCACTCACCAAGTTTGATTTCACCTTCACCCACTCACCAAGTTTGATTTCACCTTCACCCACTCACCAAGTTTGATTTCACCTTCACCCACTCACCAAGTTTGATTTCACCTTCACCCACTCACCAAGTTTGATTTCACCTTCACCCACTCACCAAGTTTGATTTCACCTTCACCCACTCACCAAGTTTGATTTCACCTTCACCCACTCACCAAGTTTGATTTCACCTTCACCCACTCACCAAGTTTGATTTCACCTTCACCCACTCACCAAGTTTGATTTCACCTTCACCCACTCACCAAGTTTGATTTCACCTTCACCCACTCACCAAGTTTGATTTCACCTTCACCCACTCACCAAGTTTGATTTCACCTTCACCCACTCACCAAGTTTGATTTCACCTTCACCCACTCACCAAGTTTGATTTCACCTTCACCCACTCACCAAGTTTGATTTCACCTTCACCCACTCACCAAGTTTGATTTCACCTTCACCCACTCACCAAGTTTGATTTCACCTTCACCCACTCACCAAGTTTGATTTCACCTTCACCCACTCACCAAGTTTGATTTCACCTTCACCCACTCACCAAGTTTGATTTCANAAAACTTAAAAAATGAATTTCTAATTGATTGTACAAGGTACAGGTACTAATCGGGTACTTAATAATTATAAGCGTTAATTCTCGGTCTAGTTCTTTTGTCGTAAAATTCGACTTACTTAGATTTGTAGAAAATTGAAAGCTTAACTCGGGATTAGATATCGTTGCAGGCAGTGGAAAATCGTTCTCCGGTATAGCTTAGTTGGTTAGAGCACTGTAACGATAATATAGAGGCCCCTGGTTCGAGTCCCGGTGCCGGAGTCTGTTTTTCTCTGTCATTTTCCCATTGTTAATAATAATTATAATTTGATTTAATTTAAAATTTAAACTCTCCGTAGTATGAATACTACCAAAAACTTAAAAAAAGAAAGGAAAATAGTTGAAACAAACAGGGAAATATTTCCCTGCCAAGGCAGAGAAAGTACAGCGTTTACCAGTGTGTGTTCATAACAACTGTTTTTGTTAGTGTTTAGTTTTAGATTAATTTGTGCTATTTTAATTTAGTTTTATTACAAAGCAATGTTATATTATTAATGTAATACAGTCTATAAGATTAGAGTTGGCACAATCAAAAGGCGGGAAAATTTTGAGGGAAACGATTTTATTGGTTCCCACATGTTGAATGATACTTTAGAAAAAAAATGCTCTACTCTACCCCTGTTCCACAAAAAAAATATAGCATGGCAACACTGATTTTCCCTTTTTATAACCCCAAATCTACCTCCACATTTGTTGTTTCCCGCCTTCGATTGTGCCAACTCTATTCTTATAGACTTTAATTACCTAAGCTTCCATTTGAATATTAACGCTCTCATCTAAATAGAGTAAGTATATAAAATGTTGTATGCAACAAGGCAGCACAAGAAACATTTGTGCCTCGTGTACACATTATTTGGCCTCGGCAGTAAATTAGGTAAATTATCTGTTAATTATCATTAGGTAACTTTAATCACTCGTCAGTAAAATTCCATTTTGCTGCCTAGTTACATAAATAACTATTCGTGTACTACCGAAGGTAACGGAAGCTATGTGATCGTTCTAAAGAACGAAATTTTTGAATGCCTCGGTTTTTTAAAATTCCAAGACCAAAATCCGACATAAGACATAAGAAAATAGTATATTATGTTACTAGGCTGTGAAGTGAGTTTTTTCTTTACCGCGGCAGTTACATTTACTGTCGAGCGAAGCGAGACAGGAAATATTGCCAAGGTAAAGAAAAAACACTTCACAGTCGTGTAGCATATGCTATCTTTTCCGAGGTAGCAGACAATAAANTATTATTAATGCATTAATATGTACACCCAAGCTTCCATTTAAATCTTAAAGTTCCCATCTAAATAGTGTAAGTGTTGTTTGCATCAAGGCAGCAAAGGAAACGTTTCTGCCTCGTGTATATTACCTGCCTCTGCTTTGCCTCGGCAGTAAATTAATCGGACTCTTTAACTATGAAGCCTGGTGTAACATTCGATTTTTTATGTTAAAAAAATGGAGATTTAAGTTGCCTTGAAAAATACCCTTTTGTAACATTTCGACTTTATAAATGTATTTTATCTCCAGTAGGGGCAAAAAGTAACTTTTCAGGACTAGTTTATTTATAGGTAATAATGTGGGTATTTTCTTCCCCGTTCTTAAAAACGGAAATAATGTGAAAACGTGATTATAATCCACGTTCGCCAACCTAATTATTTTGTAAATACAGAGAATGAATATCAAACGTAGTGCATTTGTTGAAATCAGGTTGGCAGCACTGCGTTTAAACTCCCAGTTGTATTGCGAGTCATTCTACGATGCTTTGTTTACTTTTTTTTAGCTTTTGTTGAACTTTATCTTTTTTATTACTTTAAAAGAGATTATTAATTGCTTTAAATAATTTATATTGTTTTATATCTGTATTAAATTCGTTTAATAAAGAAATGCAATATTTTCTTTGTTGAATAAATCTTATATAGCGCTTTTTCTGGAGGTAAAATTTTGTATGAACCTCGAGAATAATGCATTATTATTCCCTTGTTATAATTATCTCCCTCGGCTACGCCTCGGGAGCTAATTGATAATTATCCCTCGGCTTCGCCTCGGGAATTAAAATATCAAATACCCTCAGCTTCGCCTCGGGATTTAGTTGCCTTGATTCCTTCGGCTTTGCCTCAGGAATCAACTCTGTCACGCGGGAAATAATGTCTTACATTATTCCCTAGGTGCTTAAATAACTATTATCTCCAGTAGGGAGAAAAAGGTGATTATGGATTAGTTTAGAGGGACTGAAGTAAGTCTTTTCTTCCCAGAACTCAAAAATTAGAGCGAAAAAGTAAAAATAGGGAGACAAAGAAGGATTGCCAACTTAATTATTCTATAAATAGTTGAGAAGAATGGCTAATGTAATGAAGGTGTTGAAATCAGGTTGGTGAAACTGCTTTTTTGACCTTGTTTATCACTGTTTTTAAACCTGCATCTAAATAACCTTCTTATTTGAGTTTAATTGTAATTCTTATTTATTTTTAATATTAAATCTCGTATATCTGCCATTAAAAGTACGAAAAATTAATGTTACTAATTAAAATTAGATACATTTTATTTATTGATTATGTATTTGCTCACAACTAGAAATAAAATATTATTTGTACCATTGTACTTCGGGAATAAAGTTAAAGTCCTTTAATTCCCTATGGAATTAAATAGTCTAATTCCCTCGGCTTCGCCTAACGAACCAACGTATTCGCTCAGGGAATAATGGCTTAATTAACCCCTAGGTGCATAAATAACTATATTTACTTTTCCTCACCTTAAAGTTTAAAGGATAAGCGTTATATTCATGCAAGAAATCCGAAACTGAGATGTTGAATGGTCTATAACTGGATGACTATTTTTCTGTGTCACGCATAACTCCCCTCTGTTTTTGAACTACATTGTAGAAACTTGTTACAAAATCAGCCCTTATTGTTTATTTTTGCTGCCTGGAAAATTATAAATTTGTAACATCATTAATGTGACCACAGCAGCGGTCCTAGTTATCGTAGTTTATTTATTTATTTATCTCCAGTAGGGACGAAAAGTAATTTTTCAGGACCAGTTTTCAAAAATGGAATTTTTATATTAATTACGATTTATATAGATAAAGATTATAGAAATATAGTTCCTGTATTTTTCATTTTACCCCTCCAAAATAAAAATCTACATACAATCAATTACTGTACTCTTAAAGAGCTTTTCAATGATATGCATCATGAAGGGTTTTCATTACTTTGATATTTGTACCCCATACATCCGTGTACCAAAATCAAAACATAGTTTTACTGAAGCAGAAACCTTTCCGGGCATGCGTACAAACATTCCCCAAAGTTTCAACGCAATCGGATGCCCCGTTTAGGCAGGCATAAGAGACAGACAGACAAACATTCATTTTTATATACTTATATAAAGATAAGTTCTCCCTATATTATCTTAATATCTGCCGCCATTTTGAAAATATCGACGAAGAAAAATGTTTGTTCGCTTTTTTTTAAATACCTTGCGCAATAACAGACCTCACTAAAACGGACCTTATCATACCGGACTTAAGTTTTAACGGACAAACAACATAATAAAAATCTGTTGTCATCTATATGTTTAAATTTGGTAAGGAACATTTTTGAGTCGCCCTGCATCCGATTTTTTGTTATATTTTTAACAGTCATTGATTTAGGAGATGTTGGAATAAGGAGTTAATTTATTTTCTATTTTATCAGCGTTAAATTAGAGTTTACCATAAATTTAAATATTATGATAACTACTACATACTTTACTATAAGTCTGTAAGTTAAGTTATGAAGCACTTTAGAGATAAGATAAAATGTTTTCTTTTACAAAACTAACGCAGAAGGAAACATGTTAATTTTCCGTCGTTTCCTATTGCTTAATTTACAACGGCTGGTGTAGCAATTGGAAATTTATTCAAATGGTGAATTGTGAAATTTTAAATTTTAGTAACAAATATAGATACAACAAACAAATATAGATATCTCTAGTGTCAAAAAGTGAGCATAAAAATGGAAGATAAAAATTTATCACTGATAGAAGTGTTCACATAATTTAATTTTAGATGATGCAGCAGTTGGGGTATTTTCGGAATTTAGTTATCATGACTGGTATAAGTACAAGTTTCAGTTAAATTTAAGTTTAGTTTACGGCCGCTAAGCAGCATAGCTATTTCTGCAACGCAGTACCGTGAATTTGCTCACTGCAATATGGTATAGAATTTTTGTTAGTGAGAGACAACAAGGGATGTGCCACGCAAGTGTGACACATAGGAACTGTTCAAAAATCAGACGTTACGTCAATAAGATGTATTAGGGTAAGTGTCCATCTGAGACTTTTTAGTATGAGTGGGCATGGGGCTGAGACTAGTCTCGGAGACTCGCCGACTCGCCGACTCTCCGAGACTCGAGAAAGCCTGATGTTGCTCTCAAGTGGACAAGGTTCTGAGACTAATCTCGAAACTAGCTCTCGAGATTTAGTCTCAGATGGACACTTATCTTACATTGCAGATGTGTATTGCCAGCCAAGAAAGAACGGCGGTGTGAGAGTATGCTCGTCTCTGATAAGCCCTATATCTTAGGGATGGGAAAAACCGTTCCATGAGTGGAACGAGTTTCGTCGTTTCGTTCNTTCGCCTAAAGAACCAACGTATTCGCTCAGGGAATAATGGCTTAATTAACCCCTAGGTGCATAAATAACTATATTTACTTTTCCTTACCTTAAAGTTTAAAGGATAAGCGTTATATTCATGCAAGAAATCTGAGACTGAGATGTTGAATGGTCTCTAACTGGATGACTGTCTTTCTGTGTCACCCATAACTCCCCTCTGTTTTTAAACTACATTGTAGAAACTTGTTACAAAATCAGCCCTTATTATTTATTTTTGCTGCCTGGAAAATTATAAATTTGTAACATCATTAACATCATTATTTTGTAAATAGTAGAGAATAAATAGCAAACGTTGTGCATTTGTTGAAATCAGGTTGGCAGCACTGCTTTTAAACTCCCAGCTGTATTGCGACTCATTCTACGATGCTTTGTTTACTTTTGTTTAGCTTTTGTTGAACTTTATATTTTTTATTACTTTAAAAGTGATTTTACCTCTAGAAGAGAGAAAAAATATGGAAAGATTTTCGTTTAAATTTATTTGGTTCAACAAAAAATACAATTTTTATATTTATTTAAAACAAATAACATAGTTATATAAAATATTAACAATTCTCAAAATAAGTTTAATAAAGTTAAAATTAAATTATAAATAGTAATTATTTGAATTTCAATGCTAAAATTTAATGGGAGAATCAGCTGGAAGCTGAGTCGTGTTCTGAATGGTATTGATAACTAATGTATTTACGTATGGATTAGTTAATCTACATTTAGAAATTATGATTTCAATTTTAACTTGTTTGTTTCTTTTATTGATAAATCACTATGGCAACCGTTGTGGAGGTTACGTGACATGGAGATGACATTATAGATTTAGACATTAAACAAAAGTTAGTAAATGAAATGTGTATTAGCACCAACCTTTATTTACGTGTGCTTTATCTAGGGCAACACTGGAGAGAATAATGAAAGTTCATGATTTCCTTATTTCTCATTACTCCCTGTTTAACCCGACCTGCAATGAGTAACTTTCCTCCCTGTAAACTAGGGAGGAAAGTTCACTTTTTCTCCCTGCTGGAGGTAAAAATTTTATACGGTTTAAAGTTAATTGTTTAAGGTTAAGATTTACGGTTAAAGTTTACGGTTTAAGGTAAATGGTTAACGTTTAGTACATTGTACTAATACCTGTACAATAAAGAACGAGGTATAGAAATCAGTTAAGCGTTTTTCTTTGTATCAAGATCACACTTAACTCATTTTGCTGAGTCATCAAAAGTGTCAAATATTTGATTTAAAAAAAACCGGTAACGTGGGAATTTGCACCAATTATACCTCTTTATAACATTTTCCTCTGAATTCCGTTTTGATATCTGCCGCCATTTTGAAAATATAGACTTTTGAACTTTAAAACATTTAACGCTAAGCAATTTCTATGATTGAGATTAAATTCGCACCAATGATTCCTTTTTATAAGATAAACTAGATGACCTGGTGAACTTCATAACGCCTAAAAAACATTAATAATACAAGAAATAAAGTTGCTACCTTTGGAAAACCTTATAAATAGTTTATTTAGTTAAATAATCTAGCCTTAGTCTATTAAAAAAAAACTATATTTTAATTGGCAATGTATACTTGTACAATATAAAATATTTGTGTAAGAGACATGCAGATAAACAATCATTCATTTTTACTGGTCTTATATTACTTTGCTTTGTAAGTTTCATCACACACCTATTACCCCAATTTTGAACCATTTACCGTCATTTAATCTTACCCAAATTTTTCACATAGAAACAACTAAGGTGAAGAATACAGAAACCCAAATAATGATAATCAAAATGGCGTCATATTTCTTTGCTTTTCAAGTTTCATCGCACAAGTTCATTGTACATAAGACCAGTTTTCAAAAATGGAATTTTTATATTAATTATTAGCTATACTTCACCTAATTAAAAAAAAGTCTTAATATTCCTACAGAAATGTGCTGTATATTTTTTTATACAAACATAATATTATAGTATATAAATATGGTACTTTTTTAGATTGATACTCTCCTGTATTTTTTTTAGAGTATACATTACTTTGACTTAAACTACAAGTAGTTTACTAAACAAGTATTAAGACGAAGGGATGTTTCTTCCAATGGACTTTGGGAAAAAAGAATATCCCACTTCTGTTTTTATAAGGGGAGTAACAGTCTAAAGAAGAATATTCCGTACACCTTCTTTAGATTGATACTCCCCTCTTATTTTTATATAAAGGGAGTAACAATCTAAAGAAGTACCATAAAAATAATATTTATTTAAATAATAAAATAAATAATTATAACAAACCCTGGAAAAATAGCAATAATAATAACAATATGGAAGGCTTTAAGCCTGCCAAAGGACTTATGCAAATTTATAAGTAATGGTTGACACGGGGTTGGCACGAAAACTCCGTAATTGATATTTGTGAGTGGATGGACGCTACTTCATATAATTAGCTACTCATTTAAGAGGCGATGCTGGGTAAATAACAATCGTGGGACCCCATATTAAAGCTAGCATTGAACTATGAATGAAAGCAATGCGTATTTATTAGGTTATAGGACACTTCTTTAGATTATTACTCCCCTCATAAAAACCAGAGGGGAGTAATAATCTAAAGAAGGTGTACAAAATGTCCTTGTTCCGACTGTTACTCCGTTATAAAAACAGAAGTGTGATCTACCATTGTTCTAAAGTACGTTAATAAGTCATTTATATTTTTCAAAAATCAATGGGGAGTAAAAAGCTAAAGATGTTCCGGTTATACATTTGTCGAATATTGTGTAGTTAAATTAAAAAAATCGGTCCGAGACAACTCAGACGCGCGAAGCTTAAAGTACCTAGCCAATTTTGACTAAATTTGGCATACATGTTCAGAAAAATCCTATCCCCCTCCTCCTTACCTCACAAAAAAACTCTGATATCGTGCAAAAATTATTTCTCAAAAACGATTCCGAAAAAAAATGTGTGCATTGCTAAAAAGTAATGCACACATGTTTGTAGAACGCGAACGAAATGACCTTCAGAAGTGCGTATGGTGGCATTTGGTTGAGGCACTCCCCCTATATATGCATGCGCAATTCGAAGGCGTTAAATTAATCCAGTGTATTTTGAGCAGCAAAAGTATGGATACGTGTTCTAGTGCTATGTAAACGCGATGTTATCCAATTTTTAACTGCTGAAAAAGTGACTACTACTGAAATTTATCGTTGTTTAAAGGTTGATTTACCTATAACAGCATCGTCACCATAAAAAACCTTTAAACGACGATAAATCTCAGTAGGATTCACTTTTTCAGCTGTTAAAAAGTTCGATAACAGCACACAGTTCAAATCGCGTTTACATAGAACACATCTCCATACTTTGCTTCTCAAAATACACTGGATGAACTCAACGCCTTCAAATTGCGCATACGTATAGAGGGGGAGTCCCTCTACCAAATGCCACCTTGCGCTCTTCTGAAGGTTCGCGTTCTACAAGCACTGTGCATTGCTTTTCAGCCTACCTATGTAAGGTTGTAAGCCTTTTTTCCGGAAAAAATTTAGTTCCTGAGATAATAACTTTAAAGTAAGACGGAGAGAGGCAGGGTTCAATTCCCACCGAGGAGAAGTTATTATATATGTTAAATTTTGATAAAAAGTTTGCTAATAATTAAATGTACCTAACAAAATTAATAAATGGAAAAACACTGGGCTAAGTAATTATGAAATCAATATGATAAAGATTGCCTGAGTTATGTCGGACCGATTTATTTCGTGGTAAATCAACAAGATAAAATATGTACTTGATTGTTTTCTTTGAGAATTAATTTTTATGATTTTTTATTTTTAACTCTATCTTTAGGAAGAAAAGTAATGAAGGAAAAGAAAAGTATGATGAGGAGCTTTGTTAAAGAAAGGAGAAAATACGAAGGAGGATAAAATGAAAATTCTCAAATTTAACGAGTTCAAACATTCACAGACGAGTATTGTTCTTTTTTTTATTATTATAATTTCTTCAAAGAAAACAAAACTGATGAGAAAAAAAGAGAATATTTCCGAATGGAGAACAATGCTGAAGAAAGTGGAAGGGAAGGAGCCAGATTTCGCTTCTTCTACTTCTTTACTTCCAAATCTCCCTTTTCTCCTCACCCTTGTAGATAATTCGGGGAAAAAAATCTTCTTCCGACCTCAAATTAGCTCTTTGTTTTCATTTTTACTCTTTTCCTCTTTGCAGTTTTTATCTGATTGTCTCGTTTTTCCCCCTTCTGTATCTGATACCTTATCCGGTAATAATCTTGTTTTTCCACCTCAGTTGATTTTCCTCTTACTAAATGAGGGGAGTTGTCAGCAAATATGATCTGTTCAGTGGCTTTAATGTTTTTATGATTATTTTTTTAACCAAAACTATGTCCCACGATCTAACGAGTTATCAAGATTTTTTTAAAAAAGTTTGTAACGTTATTTATGTTAGCTTTTATCCCCTCATCATTAGGGGAAGTTAGTTGACATTGAATTCTCCTTCACTCTAGATGTAACTAATGCAAATTTTTATGGCACGATAATTTGCTTTAATATATTATAGAAAGCACAAGTATCACCTTGCCTTGATTAAGCTCTTTTCTAACAGTCCCACGATTTAGATATCGGTCTTTTTTAAAACTACAACGAATGATACTAAAAGAATGATATATTTAATACCTATTACTGATAATTTATTTTCTAATTATTTCAGTAACACTATTTTTTAGTGGATAAGTTATCATGAAATTGTCTTATTGCAGTTTCTTTTTTTTGCAAGTTAAGATAATAGGAAGAATTATAAATATTTTATTCGTGTGCTGAGTAATTATCTTAATGGTCGTTATTTATAGCTACCCCACTTCTTTATCCTGAGCAAATAATTGTGATTCCAAAATGTGATAAAAATGTGTTAAAAAACAGATTACTGACAACAAAAAGTTAAGATTTGTTGTTCTTTACTTTTGGCAAGATTAGGTAATAATCAGATTAGGACACACCCCCTAAGCTCAAAGACCTACGTTTGGTTTCATTTTTAAATGAGTTACCGTTCATTAAATTTATTTAACGGTTGTTATTAGGTTCAATTCAATTCAAAAAAATACTTTATTAATATTTGATTTGGAAGTCCAGTGTTCAATTAATAAGTCCTGAAGATGACGTAAAGCTTAAAGGAGTGGTAAATCTTGTAATATCAGATGTTGAATNGGTGTCTCTCACTAACACAAACTGTATAACATAGTCATTATGTAATTTCGTTACTTATTAAGTCGTTGTTTACATGCCAGTGAAATAATGCGCAAGCGCAGTCCATTACTGCGGTGTAAATAACTTTGCCACATTACTGCGGCTTGGTAGCTCCAAGGCAATGAGCCTTGATGCAATCAGGCACAATCAGCAAATTATCGAATTAAACAGCATTAGTGTGAGATTAGAGCCATTCAATCAAAAATAAAATTCGGCCAATAATTGCGAACACTATGGAAGATCAAAGTCAAAAATCTTAATTAAATTTAGCTCGAACTAAGGTGCCACCGAAGGAAGTAGTAGGAAAAGAAGTTATAGAATCAAACTTCAAGATCTTTCAAAAACAGTAGCTGTTTATGTAATCAGTTTTTACAACTTAATTATTTTTGGGGTGAAATTTTATTTTTGAATTTTTCCGTCTGTAACACAGCTTTAGCAACAATTGTGCCAAGTTTCTAGCTATTCTGAAAATGACACAATTGTGATGACGAGTGAGCCAGTAACAAAAATGCAAACTTCGAATCTCTCCTCTTTTGTGAAGGCTGAATATTAAGGGATCAATTTTTTACAGTTTTTATGCTTAATGCTTTTTTATGCTTTATGCTTTTAAGCTACTTATGCTTAATCTATGTTTCAAATTTTAAAAGCCGATGGGAAAGAAGAAGCAGAGATATGAGGGTGAAAAAAATCAGGTGAGTTGGTTCTAGTTAACATATACACTGCGCATGCTTACAGGGAACTTGGCCTTGCGCACTGCCGTGTGCTTAGATAATCGAAAAATCCCCCATTGATGAAAGATATGAGGAACCATGCAAGTTCGCTACGCTCGCCTATCCATATAAGCCATATGCTTTATTAAATTATCTTATCTGGACTTCGCAACACCTTTGAAACGACTTAAATAGAATAATTTAAAGATTGGTCTTATATCGGCCATATTCATTTTCAAAATGGCTGTCTGAATTTTTTTCGGGAAAAACATGAATATTTTTAATCTATCATAAAAGAGCTTTAAGATTATGTTTAACATTGAAAATTACCATTACATTTTCTTTTAACACCCTCATTTGGGGCAATTTATTTTAAAAATGGCGGCAAAAAATAAAATGTTTGTAAAATTATTTATCGCCCTCCACTTGTAAACATTCCTATCCTGGGCGGCCGGTAATGTTCCATATTACAATTATTGTTGTTGTTTTTTGTTCTTTATTATTGTTTTTTTATGTTTATTTTTGGGGCCGGTAATAATGCATGGTTTTTCCATTACAGAGCCGCTCGGAATTCGAGAAGCGGCCGCTTCCTGGCCGGGCCGCGGCGTGCAGGAAGCGCTAGTAGTTCTCAGCGTCAGCTGTTCAATTTGTAAACAATAAATATTTTTAATTTTTTTAACTGCATTTGTTTTGGTAATGATTTAACTTTAAATTAAATGCATTTATTGTTTTTGAAGATTACGGCAAAATAGTTTTTTGAAGTTAGTTTACATGTGGTGGGCGATAAAATAATGTACGCACCCCGAGCAGTAAGCGCTATGACAGGCCTCGGGCGTTTAACGCACTCGTGCTTTCAAACTTCGCCCTCGGCCAGTAATAACGCCCTTACTGCTCTAGGTACGTAAATAGCTATTATATTCTTTTCTTGCTGTTCGAGGTCTTAAAAATTATGTATGTAGCATGTCATGCTAAATATTTTTTTTTTTTTACGTCTGCCATGTTTGCTGCCATCTTGAAAAATTTCCGAATATTATTCAGTTTATACAAATGGTAAGATTTCCTTCAAATCTGTCAATTTTTGACGCTATTTAACGTCAGTTGCACATTTTAAAATTAACAAATTTCTGAAATTAAGAATTTACTTTCACTCAATTAATTATTTAGTAGGCTGTGAACATATTTCAGTTGTAGAGCGGGAAGAAATATTGTTTGAACTTAGTGTAATTAGGCGACTTATTTAGATCATGTACGGAGTTTAACCACTTTACCACCATGAACCACTGAAGTGAATACACTCTGATCAATAAAAAAGAGTTATAAATCAAAGTGTCAAATCATGGGATCGAACCCATGACCGTGATTCATAGGGTCGAGAGCCATAAGACAAATTCCCTACCATAAGCAACCCTTCAAGATGTTGAAATGCTGACACCGGTGGAAAAACCCTTCCAGCTTGCAATTTAGAACATAGACTTAATTCCATTTCCTTGAACCTTTTCCTAACCCTTCAACTTGAGGAGGGAAAACGAACCTGTTGGGAAGGAAATATCGCGGAAACCCTAAGAGCCACGCTCTTCTCAACCTGTCACGTTTAACAGGGTTTATTCCATTATATTTAACGAATCCTGGTTTCTACAACTGATTTTGAAATGACGAAACTAATATAAGATTTGTTACCGCAAGTTTTGCAAATTGTGAATTGAAACTTCATATCAATTTATAAATTTATAAAAAAAGACTTTTAGATAATGGTATAGATCGTTATAAATATTTTTATTAGAAATTCATTTTTACGATTTTGGTAGTATTCATACTACAGAATGATTAAATTTTAATTTAAATCAAAATATAATTATTATTAACTACGGGAAACAGTCAGAGAAAAACAAGCTCCAGCGCCGGGGTTTGAACCCGGGCCTCTGTATTTCCAGTACATTGCTCTGAC
>KZ654476.1:11292-26392 GCA_001010745.2 Gerris buenoi
CTGATTTAGATGATATGCATAGCCAGCATATGAAATGTGTAAAAACGGTTTAGCCGGAAACAAGCGCCGTGTTCAGGGTAATATTCTTTCATTTAAATCAAGCTCTATTATCTATATGTTAAATTATCTCCTAAGTCAATATAACATGTGATAAAATATCTAAAATAATATTACGTGTAAAATAAGAAACTAATTTACAAGTCAAAGTTTATAATAAGTTACTTATGATAAATCTTTTTTGTGAAGCATTTACTTTTACACAAAATTCTAGCTTGATGTAAGTCAGACACTTTTTTGCACGCTATCTCCTGGACTCTCAGTTACATATTCGAATCTCAACTATTAATTAGGAAAGTCTGAAATTTTGAATGTAAATTGTGGATAAAAATAAAAATCTTTTTAGGAAGTTTTTAGCTTCAATGCTCTTTTAGTGTTCTCAATTCCCAAATAATAATAAATACATTAGTAATGGGGCTTTGCTGCTAAACACGTTTGTAGCTGCCACTTTGAAATAAAAAGTCAGATTGAAAAATCAATTTATTATATAGAACAATTGCATGGTTCTATTCTATTTCAAGTAGTTTGGGAGATATGATGACTATTAAAATATAGATATAATTGCCGCCATATTTAATGGAAGTGGCGGATCAAAATATCATTTCAGATAGAAATAGTTTCCGATATGTTATGTAAGGGAATTAGCTGATAAATTAGCACATAAATAATCGCCATCTTGAAAGGGGGTGGAACTATGGGATTATATTTACTAAGGAGATGACAAACATGTGTCACATTTTGTTAAGATACCTCAAAGAATAAAAAGACCCATATAAAACTTATACATTTTTACACACACACAAACAAACACACCCATGTTGACTTTTATTTTTGTTGACTTTTAATGTATAGGTTATATCGTCAACCTTATTAACCATGCATGTGCAAATTCTCATATTCTGGGTTTATTAGCCATTTGGACTTATTGTTTTATAATCTAAGTAGTGCTAAAACCCTGAAATTGTGCCTGCCTTGTAGCAGCTGTTATTGGCTATGGCATTTAAATAGAATAGCTGAATTTTACCATAATTATAATCTTACCATGATCATGAACTTTAAAAACTCCATTTTCCAACAATTTGGAATTTGCACATTCATGATTATAATTATAGAATCACTGGCAAATCCATAAAAAGTGTTTTTCCAACAGGGGCATAAGATTGCATCAATTTATAAAATATGTAATATAATATTTGTAATTGCGCTAGGAAATCTAATTATTAATGGGCTAGGATTATTTATTTATTATAAATATCGCTTAAAATAATTATATGAAAATGTATATGATTGTTTGTGAATTCACGTTCGTGTAACGTTTAGACGTAATGTTTATGTACATAAATACAAGCTCTTTTTTACTTTAACACTCCCTTGGTTCAAACTCTAGTCTACCCTACCAAAGTCTCAAAGGTTTGTGTGTTTGTCTACCCAAGAGATTGATACTTCTAGGGCAGTTTTATATTTAATATACCTTAATCTTAATAGTTAATTAACCTAAGGGATATGATCACAATTATACTCACAAGTGATATTCCATTGTCTTAAGGTACATTCGAATAAATATTCCTTCGTCTTAATAGTATTTTAGAGTAAGGAATATGTGCTAAATACTCTGTACACGTATATTATGTTCCTTTGTCTAAATAACTATTAACACAAAGGGATATAGGAGGGTGCTTACGTGAAAAAGTACCTAAATATATATTATATTTGTTTGATTACTTCAACTACATTAAATTATTGTGATAAGCAATACAGATGTGAGAATGTGTGACGTAAAAACGACAAGATGTAAAGAACTCAGTGATACCTTAGAGGTCACATGACCACATGACTACTGCCACTTCAGGTGCCTAGAGTCTAGGGGGTTTGTCAGGAATAGACTGTGGTCGCAAACTGTGGATTGGTGGATTGGAGTGGTTGGAAAGGGAATAATGGAAGGAATTGTACTTGGAATTGGCTGATTTAAGTACAAAGAGTACATTGTACATTGAGGTCATAAAAGTTGAAATGTATTCAAAGGTGGAAGAATCAGAAAATTTTTANCCAGCTTATGGCACATCAATTTTTAACGTTATGAATCATTTAGAGGTGAGTCGTTGTTGACGTTGTCGTTGTTGGGACACTACTCGATTATATAAAAGATAATATTGCTTCCGAGCTTACCGAAGGTAGCAGAAGCTATGTGATCGTTCAGAAAAACGAAACTTTTTTATATTTTCGATTTCAAAAATTCCAATACAGAAATCCGTTTTAGACATTAGGGAACATTTTTGGTTTCGTGTCTGTCTGTCGGTCTGTCTCTTAATTTTTATGAACCATCATATTCTTGGAATAAATCGGAAAAGTTCAACTTAAATAAGATGTCTGGTAATGAACCCGCATGTATGTTTGTATCGGAAATGCTCCTAAAAAATAATATTTCCTCGCAAAAGGTCGTTGTCAAGGTCCAAAAAAAAACGAGATGGATATAAGCGTAATAAAAAAACACCCACCTTAAATCTAGACCAATTTAAAAATAGATCACTGGAAATGAAAAACAAAAAACAGACGGTCCGAGTATAAATAGGATTAACGGCTTAGAGCCGATGGTTTTTCAAAAAGGTGACCATTGTTTACATGGTTTAAAATTGGGTGGGAAAGAAATAAAAATAGAAACATGTCTTGAAAACAAATGAGGGAAAAAGAAAATTGAAATTACGAACGCATCAGACACAATATGGCTTTAAACATAGATTTGTTTTGAAGTTTCTTGTCTGGATTCAATCACAATATTTACACAAACCTTAAGTAAGATATTAATTGTTGTGGTTTTTTATAAAGGAATTAAAAAGGTTAAAAAAAAATCGATAACATTCTGCATTTTAACACTATTTTTTGTCTATTATCATTTGATTGTTGGATTCCCCTTAATCGTTACTGACTGTAATTTTTATTGCTTTGCTTCCGAGCTTACCGAAGGTAACAGTAGCTATGTAAAATTACTCTTAGCTATGTAAATTTGGAAAAAAAAAATTTTTTTTTTTCTTCATTCGATTGAAAACTTTGTGAAATTCGCGTTAATATTTTTTATTTAATATGTTCCAATGCTTTTGACTTGAATGTTTTATACGCTAAATAAAAATAATTGCCTTCATATAAACAGCACTGTGCAAAAGATGGAGATTATAGTTTATTATTGTCATATAGTAATTATCATTTATTAATTTACCAGATTTAAGCCTGAAATATCATTACATAAGCCTTGTTTATTTAGATCAGTGGTTCCCAACCCGTTGAAGACTGCGGACCACTCAGCCTGAAATTGAATCATATACGGANTTACACAAAATTCTAGCTTGATGTAAGTCAGACACTTTTTTGCACGCTATCTCCTGGACTCTCAGTTACATATTCGAATCTCAACTATTAATTAGGAAAGTCTGAAATTTTGAATGTAAATTGTGGATAAAAATAAAAATCTTTTTAGGAAGTTTTTAGCTTCAATGCTCTTTTAGTGTTCTCAATTCCCAAATAATAATAAATACATTAGTAATGGGGCTTTGCTGCTAAACACGTTTGTAGCTGCCACTTTGAAATAAAAAGTCAGATTGAAAAATCAATTTATTATATAGAACAATTGCATGGTTCTATTCTATTTCAAGTAGTTTGGGAGATATGATGACTATTAAAATATAGATATAATTGCCGCCATATTTAATGGAAGTGGCGGATCAAAATATCATTTCAGATAGAAATAGTTTCCGATATGTTATGTAAGGGAATTAGCTGATAAATTAGCACATAAATAATCGCCATCTTGAAAGGGGGTGGAACTATGGGATTATATTTACTAAGGAGATGACAAACATGTGTCACATTTTGTTAAGATACCTCAAAGAATAAAAAGACCCATATAAAACTTATACATTTTTACACACACACAAACAAACACACCCATGTTGACTTTTATTTTTGTTGACTTTTAATGTATAGGTTATATCGTCAACCTTATTAACCATGCATGTGCAAATTCTCATATTCTGGGTTTATTAGCCATTTGGACTTATTGTTTTATAATCTAAGTAGTGCTAAAACCCTAAAATTGTGCCTGCCTTGTAGCAGCTGTTATTGGCTATGGCATTTAAATAGAATAGCTGAATTTTACCATAATTATAATCTTACCATGATCATGAACTTTAAAAACTCCATTTTCCAACAATTTGGAATTTGCACATTCATGATTATAATTATAGAATCACTGGCAAATCCATAAAAAGTGTTTTTCCAACAGGGGCATAAGATTGCATCAATTTATAAAATATGTAATATAATATTTGTATATAAATAATATTTGTAATTGCGCTAGGAAATCTAATTATTAATGGGCTAGGATTATTTATTTATTATAAATATCGCTTAAAATAATTATATGAAAATGTATATGATTGTTTGTGAATTCACGTTCGTGTAACGTTTAGACGTAATGTTTATGTACATAAATACAAGCTCTTTTTTACTTTAACACTCCCTTGGTTCAAACTCTAGTCTACCCTACCAAAGTCTCAAAGGTTTGTGTGTTTGTCTACCCAAGAGATTGATACTTCTAGGGCAGTTTTATATTTAATATACCTTAATCTTAATAGTTAATTAACCTAAGGGATATGATCACAATTATACTCACAAGTGATATTCCATTGTCTTAAGGTACATTCGAATAAATATTCCTTCGTCTTAATAGTATTTTAGAGTAAGGAATATGTGCTAAATACTCTGTACACGTATATTATGTTCCTTTGTCTAAATAACTATTAACACAAAGGGATATAGGAGGGTGCTTACGTGAAAAAGTACCTAAATATATATTATATTTGTTTGATTACTTCAACTACATTAAATTATTGTGATAAGCAATACAGATGTGAGAATGTGTGACGTAAAAACGACAAGATGTAAAGAACTCAGTGATACCTTAGAGGTCACATGACCACATGACTACTGCCACTTCAGGTGCCTAGAGTCTAGGGGGTTTGTCAGGAATAGACTGTGGTCGCAAACTGTGGATTGGTGGATTGGAGTGGTTGGAAAGGGAATAATGGAAGGAATTGTACTTGGAATTGGCTGATTTAAGTACAAAGAGTACATTGTACATTGAGGTCATAAAAGTTGAAATGTATTCAAAGGTGGAAGAATCAGAAAATTTTTAGATGCGATAGAAATTGGAAGGCTCGGTGTCGGATTTACTCCCGGGCTCCAGAACGTGTCATAAGGAACTTCGTTCCAAAAATCAGATGATTTTTGGAGTAGATGATATATTATACTAGCTGGATCGGTGCGCTTCGCGCACCTTATCCGTCTAGAATGTGGCGCTGAGTGTAAATAATAATTAAAACAATATAATGAATATATCTTTACATAATTTCATATTTTAGTAAAAGTAGATTATATTATTTTTTTTATGCATTTTCAATTATTCTATTTTATACTACAATTTTCAATTTTAGTTACAATAAGTCTATGTAACAAATTTAAGATCTTTAAATCCACTGGAAGCTAAGATAATAGTATCTGATTAAATCCAATATGGCGGCCATATGTTGAAGTGAAAGTACCTTTAATTTTCTTCTTTAGCTACCATAAGCCTATGCACAAAATTTTAAATTTTTATGTCCACTGGAAGCTGAGATAATAGAGTTATTAAATCCAAGATGGCAGTTGTAATTCAATATGGTGGCCATATTATGTTGAAGTGATAGTACCTTTAATTTTCTTTTTTAGCTACCATAAGTCTATGTAACAAATTTCAGATCTCTAGGTCCACTTGAAGCTGAGATAATAGAATGTGAATAAATCCAAGATGGCGGCTGTAATTCAATATGGCGGCCATATATCGAAATAAAAATGGACTTACTTTTCTATTTATTGTAAACTCTATCTATGTACCAAATTTCAGATCTCTCTGCCAATGGGAAGTAGAAGAATTACTGATGAATAAATCCAAGATGGCGGCTATAATTCAATATGGTGGATATATATCGAAATCAAAATGGCCGCACTTTTCTATTTATGGTACACTCTATCTATGTACCAAATTTCAAATCTCTATGTCAATGGGAAGTAGGAGATATGAGATAGAGAGGAGATAGAGAGTCAGTGGGATGATGATATAGGTGTAAATAAATGTACGTTTGTGCACATGTGGTAGAGAAACATTTGGGCGCAGAGGTTTGAAACTTTGTAAGTAAGTACTTAAGTAACAATGGAATAATTATGACCAACCATCTAAACTTCATTAAAATCGAATGTGTTGATTTTAAGATATCCTAGTTGCAAAAATTGACAGACACACACTTGTTATCTGAAATGGTTTTTTGTCTTTTCTTTAAAATCGGAGACAAAATATTACTGAAGTGTCACCTTCAGAACAAAAACATAGTTTCCGTTACCGCTTCAGTATGCTCGGAAGATATTATCTTTCGCCTTGACTGATAGTAATGTGTCTAGTGTAGTAAAACCACGCGAGCAAAGTAAAATACAGTTTTTGCACGAGTTGCGTACTGTACTTTATCTATATCTACGATTGTGTAATAAACTTCTTGTATGAAGTTCGTATTTCATTGAATTAATTATTTCGGGAGGCGTATTATTCTCCTCATTTCCGATATAATCACTTAAATCACATTGTTTTTCACTAAAAACTCGATATAAACAGTTACTTTAATTAAACAAACAGCAAATTAGTTTTGTTAAATGTAAACAAACTTGCTTAATAAGAATTCTTCACATTATCGCACGATTATGAAACGCGCAAGCACGAGGAATACGGCTAGGAAAGGAATTATTTTCCACGCATCTAAACAGAGATATATTTTTTATATTTCGTATCAATCATAGATAAATAATATTTCCTATTATGCGTATAATTTTATGTAGAGAAATGAGTCCTGGTGAATGCTTTTCAGATTTCCATTATTTAGAAATTAGAAGCAACATTTGTTTTAAAGGTTTTCTGCTTCTAAGTTCACCGAAGTTAACGGAAGCTGTGTGCTCATTCTGAAGAACGAAAATATTTTATGTCTCCGATTTCAAAATTTCCAAGACAGATATCCGTTTTAGACAACACGGAACATTTTTTTTCTGTGTCTGTCCGTAGGTCTGCGTCTATCTATCACACATTTATTGCGAACCAACAAATCTTAAAAACTACACGACTAATTTTAATGAAATTTGTATGGTAGTACATAATTAGCCCATTGTTGGTCTCATAATATATGGTTTAATATTCTGCGTCTTTTTTTCTCTTTAACAAGCGCACAAACATACATTTATTTACACCTACATCTTCAATAGTATATACTCATCTGATTTATATGAAATTTGGATATTTTGTCAAAAGTGTGCGAATACAGCACCAGATAAATTTGGAACGTCCATCCTCATTAACTTTTGCTCATTGATACTTTAATTTATGTAAAAATTCAAAATAATTTTGACATATGTATTTAAACAGGTGGGAAAAACAACAAAATAAATTATAGTTCAGCAAAAAAGTGTCTGACTAAAATCAAGCTAGAATTTCGTGTAATATTCAATCTTTTGATGGCTTGGCTTTTAAGAATATGTGGTCGGGTAAGATTGTCTTCTCTGACTCTCAGACTCTTGACAAGAGTATGAGAAGTATCCTGTGGGTATGGTGTATGGTAGCCGCAGGTTATCTCAAATGAAGAGTTGTGGAGGAGAACAAACCAGACACTTATAGACATCGAGGTACGCCACAGAAAGTGGAGGTGGATTGGACGCTACGTCGAGAGAAGTGCAATATAGCTAGACAAGCTCTGGAATGGAATCCACAAGGCTCAAGACGCAGACGCAGAGGTAGGCGGTAGGCCAAGACTTACCTGGAGGAGCGTTGAAGCAGAAGGCATCGAGAGAGGAGGAAAAACCTGGTCCGCGATAAAAGCTTTAGCAGAGAATAGGATCCGTTGGCGGAAGTTCGTTGAAGCCCTATGCTCCACGTAGGAGTTAAAGGAATTAAGTCAAGTAAGATTGTCTGCGGGACATAGCTTGGCAACAGGAATTTGAAAAAAAACAAACAGAGAGTGGTCATGTCCCGCCAATTGTGGTGGAAGTGTGATTTTTCATGATACTGTGAACAAAATTAGTTAGTAGACCAAAAAATCAAGCTGATGGTAGTTTGCCGCTTAATAGGTGACCTCTTTGATGGTACTTCTTTAGATGGTACTCCCCTGTGTTTTTTTAAGAATATAAATGACTTTGACTAAATAACTATTAAGACAAAGGGATGCTTATTCCAACTTACTTTAGGACAAAGGAATATCACACTTATGTTTTTATAAGGGGAGTAACAGTCTAAAGAAGAATACTCCGTCTACCTTCTTTAGATGGTTACTCCCCTTTGTTTTCTTAATAAGGGGAGTAACCATCTAAAGAAGTGCCACGCTTAGGAGTAATATTTGAATAACTAACCCAATCAAGTGACATCAACTTGATTTTCAGTCTACTAACAAATATTGTACTCAGGATCATGAAAATTACATTGTCCACCACAATTGGCGGGACATGACCGCTCTCCAACGGTTTGTTTTTTTTTTCAAATGCCTATTGCCAAGCTATGCCCTCAGACAAACTTAGCCGACTAGATATTCTTTAAAGGCACCAAAAGATTAGCTTATACACAAATTTATAGCTTGTTGTTAGACACGTTTTTGCACGCTATCTCCTGGACTATTCGACAATTATTATAGCTTGCAAAAGCATCAAATCAATAAAGTGCGAGATACAATACGATGAAGCTATGTGTCACACCAATTGACAGTCTACTATTTAAAATTCTTAATTCTGTATGCAATATCTTTTTCTGAAATAAAATATATTTCTTCTTATGTGTACAGTTTTATGTAGAGATTTAAGGTGGATGCTTTATTACTTTTTCATTATTGAGAAATCAGAAGTAATAATTGTTTTAAAGGTTTTTTTGTGTTGAGAAGACATAAAACATAGCAAATTTGGTTCGCTATTAAATTATAATATCTAAATCTATAGTATATAGTAACTAATATAAATATTTATTAAAACTTGGCTGCGTTTCTATACAAAAACAAATTAGGTATGTACTTTTAACAATTTTCTCTTAGTATTAATTATTGTTGTCCATTTTATTCCTAGTAAATACAATATTATAACTTTAAAATCTTAATTTTAATGAAAAAATACAAAGTATGATTGCTTAGTATATGGATTTTAGCTGTTGAATTTATTATAATATACAAAAGTTATTGACTGGGAAGAAATACCCAATACAAATATACGAGAATTATATCAATATTAGTATTTGCCAAAAGATATTACATTGAATATTAATGAAATTTTGGTATATTCATATTAATATTTAATTTAAACTTTGAATTTGATAAGTAAGCTATTTTTTTAATTAATTAATTGAAATATAAAATGAGTTTATTTAATACTTTAGTTTGAATTATTTTGAATTGAAATAAAGTTTGCTTTACTGTGACTTTTTTTTGCTTAAATTATTAAATAAAGGTATAAACGTAAACGTATTTACATATATTTGATTTTATCTATTTAAAAATTTGTAATGAGTAGAAGTCATTGCGTGCCGTATTGCAGTTGGTAATAGAAAGAATGTATGTACTAAATAACATTAAATATTTTTTAAGCATTTTTTTATTATTATTTATAATTTTTAACTGTGCTGAAATTTATCAATTGAATATTATATTAATTAAATAATTCATTGTTAAGTCGTATAACGATATTTATTATTGAAAATGTAGAGGTAATTCCATGTTTACTGCAATAACAGTGTGCAATTTGTTTGATTAGTTTATTTTTTAAAAATTTAAATTATATAATTACCAAAATATTACGATTGTAATTTTATTTTATAGATACATATATATATTTAATTGTTATCAGTTAAATTTACTATATAGATGATAAAAAAAATGTAGGATTTGTAAACTTACCTGAACGTTACGGCGTGAAGGAGTGAGTCAGAAACGGTGTTCAGAGTTAGACTGGCTGGGTTAGATGTGGTAGGATGACGTCATAGAGACCTCATGACGTAAGTACAGCTCTGAATTGACGTCACCGATGCGTATTGAGCCGTCCCCCTCCACCCCATCCCTTCTCCCGTTCCTCCAGAACCAAGGGCTCCAGCAAACGGGTTAAGGGAGGGGGTAATTAGCCCTCCACCTCCTGCCAGCTAAATCCTCGCGCGACAGAAAGACAAGTAAATAGAAGAAATAAATAAATAATATGTTTATTTATTTCTCAATTTTTTTTAAAAAAGAGAAAACAATCGTAAATATATAAATTTATTTATTTATATATGTAATTTACTATTGTTTTATCTTAAATAAAATTGTTGAAATAACTCTATTGTTAATGTAAAATAAATAATAAAAATACCCATAAATATGCATTATATTATAACTTTTTTTTCAGTTGAGAATTCGCGATGTAACTCCAATATTCTATGTTACTTATTTATCATTATTTATTAATATTTATTATTATTTATTAATACAAAGGATTATAAATATTTAAGATTTATTANTTTGGACGCGGTCGGAGGGAGGCTGGGTTCGATTCCCCTCCGAGGAGAAGTTATTTTTATGATAAATTTTGTAAAATCAAATGTTCAATAATAATTAAATTATTGAAATGAATATCTGCTACTTTGTACTTGAACAGCTAATAATTTTGAGTTGGCTATTATATTTGACTATAATTATTATTATATTATTATAGTTGGCTATTATACCTGAACAGCTAATAATTTTGAGTTGGCTATTATATTTGACTATAATTATTATAGTTGGCTAATGTACCTGAACAGCTAATAATTTTGAGTTGGCTATATATTTGACTATAATTATTATTATAGTTGGCTATTGTACCTGAACAGCTAATAATTTTGAGTTGGCTATTATATTTGACTATAATTATTATAGTTGGCTAATGTACCTGAACAGCTAATAATTTTGAGTTGGCTATATATTTGACTATAATTATTATTATAGTTGGCTATTGTACCTGAACAGCTAATAATTTTGAGTTGGCTATTATATTTGACTATAATTATTATAGTTGGCTAATGTACCTGAACAGCTAATAATTTTGAGTTGGCTATATATTTGACTATAATTATTATTATAGTTGGCTATTGTACCTGAACAGCTAATAATTTTGAGTTGGCTATTATATTTGACTGTAATTATTATTATAGTTGGCTATTGTACCTGAACAGCTAATAATTTTGAGTTGGCTATTATATTTGACTATAATTATTATTATAGTTGGCTATTGTACCTGAACAGCTAATAATTTTGAGTTGGCTATATTTTTCATTGTGCGCGTCAAAATGATATTTAGTGCTGCAAAGTTTCATGTTTGCATGTGATGATTGAAAATTTATTTAAACGTACAGAGTGACAGAGAGACAGACAGGAATGACACTTTAAGGGTTTAATTATTTTGGTTTTACCAACGAAACCCCCCCTCAAAATGTCTTTCAATCAAATAATATCAAAAAATTGATAATGTGTTCAATATATACTGGGCTAAGTAATTATGAACTAGTATATGAGAAAGTTTGTCAACGTTGTCTCCGACCGATTTTTTTTTATTAAATATCCACCGTAAAACCTATATTGTTACGGGGTATTACCTGTAAAGAGGTAATTACTAATTACCTCTTCCAGAAGAAATCATACATCAGTGTAAAACACAGTTTTGTTAATCTGGGGATAATTGTAACAAATTATTTTCTAAAAAATTCGTCGTATTGACTGAGATTTTGTAGAAATCAAACAGAATTAATCGTTTATATAACTTGTTCAAAGAAATAGAACTCTGAAATTATAAAATATAATTTTAGTGGTCTGCACTACAATTTTTAATTTATTACAGATCAGACCGGTTTCAGCCTCTAACATTAAGACAAAAGAATTCATAAAAGTAAGACGTAAAGTATATGTAAGAATATAAGTCTATCTAGAAATAACTTTTCGAGGTGAGTCGTCACCAACAGGAAAATACTTGATTATTTAAATGTTGAATATTCGTCATTCGTCTAATGGTAAGGCGCGCGGAAGCAATGTATCGAAATAATTAGCAGACATTTTTTTAATGCTTAAATTTTCAGACTTACAATTCTCAAAACATATAGTATGACTATTAGACGCTGTAATTATTATTGTAATGTTATGTAATTTTTTATGTTGTTGTGTTGTATTTTTTTAAATGAATTGAAGTATCAATTAAGCAAAAATTAAATAACACACGCGTTTAAAATCTGCGGTCAAGTTTTGACAAACCATCCAAATTTCATTAAAATCAGTCAAGAACTTTTGAAGATATAGGTTTAAATAAATGCCTATGTATGTGCACATGATGAAGAGAAACAAATGCCCGCAGAAGGTTAAAATTTATATGGGACCCAACAATGGGATAATTATGACCTTGACCTACCATACAAATTTCATTAAATTCGGACAAGCTGCTTTAATGATATACGCAAAATTTAAGGTGACAGACAGACAAGGAACATACAACGTTCACTGATGTCTGGAACGGAATTCTGTCTTGAAATTTTTGAAATCGGAGACATCAAATATTTTTGTTCGTTAAAACGGTCACCTAGCTTCCGTTATCTATCGTAAGTTCGGAAGAAAAATTATACTTCAAAAAGATTACACCTTGATTGATATCCAATATTGATCAATAGTGATGTAAATCAGCAATGTTATCGAGCTAAAAATATTAAATTATTTCTCCAAACCATTTAATCTACCTTAACCTTTTATAAAAGTGATAGCAGTTTTGATGCTAGTATTTTTGCTAGTGCCATTGTAAAAATGTAGCATTTAGAACTTTTCACATAAGTCCTAAATGTGATGAACTTAAGAACAATGTGCAAAGTAACTAAAGAATGGTTGACTTCATTACCAATAACTTACTCGTGATAATGTAAGGTGGTAATACTATGGAAGTTTTGATGTTTGCATAAACCAAGATTTTGTGGGAGTTAGTCATATTGAGCTTAAACTCGAAAAACAACTGAATGTGGCCTATATTTTCCAGTTGTTCCATTGCATTTTTAAATTTCATTTAATTTTATGACGCACCGTATTTCAAACGTCAATTTACGATTCTAGAATATATAAATACCCTAAAAATGTCGTACATAATCGTACACTGAACGTTGATTAGATAAGCTAACAGCTTCTGCTCCGATTTTTATTTTTTATCGCGTCTTTCGAAGTAAATATACGTCAATGGTAATCAGTATAAAAAAGAAGAATTATGACAAATTTCCTAAAATCAGGACAACACATTTATTTTATTTTTTTTTTTTAAAGTTCTCAACTAACAAACATATTACAAAGGACGAACGTGTTTTATATATCACAAACATCCTTTGTTATCATTAGTTTATCTTGTGAATGTTCCTTTTAAGTAACGTTATATCTTATGTCACAAGTCACAAGTTGCAAGTAAGGTCACTATAACCTTATCAAACAAATTTAATTGTAACACATATCTTCGGTTGTCATCCGGCAGGCCTGACAGTTTAAACTGGACAGTCCGCCTGAAGGGCTGCTGAAGTCATTAATGTTAATCTAAACTTTTAAGCCGACCAAATCATATAGGTACCCGGCTTGACTGAGAGTGTCAAAACTTAACTGAAAAAAGTAAATTTATTTTATCTACGATTGATACGTAATATATACATTGTATCTCTGTTTAGATTCGTAGAAAGTGATTCTTTACACACCTGTATTAATTGCGCATGCGTGTCTCATAGTTTTGAACAATTCCTCTTCTTTACCACTCTAGCGCGGTAAAGAAGAAGAATTCTTCAACTTTACGCACGATTAGCGAGTTTGTTTACATTTAGCAAAACTAATTTGATGTTTGTTTAATAAAAGTAACTATTTATATCGAGTTTTTTTGTGAAAATCAATGCGTGATTTAAGTGATTATGACAAATATGAGGAATATATAATACGGAAATAATTAATCCGGCACAAAATACAACTAATGAATTAATGTCATCTTTATCAAAAGAGAAATACGAACTTACATACAAGAAGTTTATTAATTTTTTCTGTGGTTTTACTACCCTCGCTGTCGCATGGGTGCAAACTTCACACCCGCATGCAAAATGCTACTTTCCGCACTCGAAGCGTCATGTACTATTATAACTGCATAGATAGTTGAATTAACAAGTATATTTATATGTTATTTTATCATTTTGGTATATTTAACTTTGACAGAGCAAACGGAGTTTGCTAATAAGTTTCTAGCACCCGGAAGCTATGTGATCGTTCTGGAGAACGAAATATTTTTAGGTCTCCGGTTTCAAAAATTCCAAGACAAAAATCCGTTTCAGACATCAGGGAACATTGTTGGTTCCGTGTCTGTCTGTCGGTCTGTCACTCAATTTTTGCGAACCAACATAGGTGTCTTAAATACTACCCGTCCGATTTAAATGAAATTTGTATGGTAGTTCATAACTAGTTCATTGTTGATTCCATATAAATTTCGATCTCCTACACTCATTTGTTTCTCTTCCACATGCGCACAAACATACATTTATTTACACCTATAGCTTCAAAAGTACTTATCTGATTTGCATGAAACTTATACGAATAGTTTATCGATAGTAACCTGCATATAGCTGCAGATTAATTAGAACCGTCTGCGCTCTTTAACTTTTGCTAAATTAATGCTTTAATTCATGTAATAAATCAATTTTGAATCATTAAAATAATGGGTAAAACAATTAAACAAATTAGACAATAATAGCTTGAAAAGCATAAAATCAATAAAGTACGTGATAGGATGCGAGGAAGCTATGTGCCACACCACTTGACAGTTTATTTTTACTGTTGCGTATAATTGTTTTTTGTTAGGGTTTTGTAGATACTTCTCAAAACCCTTATGCCGAGGGTGATGTGTCCGTCTGTCCGTCGATCTTTGGTTCATAGGGCCCGAACCGTTCAAGCGAAAG
>KZ654477.1:11273-26763 GCA_001010745.2 Gerris buenoi
TAGGCCCGCGGTAACGGGCAGAATAATAAATATGGTTTAGAAAAAGAGCTGAGAGATAATTAGTTATAATTGAAATAGATATTTAAAGAGATATTTACTGTTTAAATAGTAAGTTTTATGCAGTTATAGGTAATTAAAATTAAAACATTTAAATAGGAAGTTTTGTGCTCCGATATTCGTTATATATGTATGGCGCAAATGGTTTAGAATCTGGCTTACATCCAGTAGCCCCGTGTTCGATTCCAGCTTATAGCGCATCAATTTTTAACGTTATAAATCATTTAGAGGTGAGTTGTCGTTGTCGTCGGGACACTACTCGATTATATAAAAGATTTGTACATTATTGTTATATACACATTTACATTATTGAAATTATTTTATTTTTTACTAATGATTAAAGGTAATGGGAGCTCCTCTATTAAGTTGACATCTTTTTTTATTTTAAAAATAAATTTGGTTTATTTGGAAAGTCCGTGTTCTTAAGTTAAATACATTTCACTATACCTACTTTCCTGAGATTTAGGATTTTTTTTATAATTGTTAAGAAAATGTTATATTTAAGCACAAAAAAGCAATATTTTCTCTACATATTGTTAAATTAGAGGCATTATCATGGTACGAAATCAATTGCAACATAAACATTGGAGATCTCGAATGTTATCTTTAAGTAATAGAAGGATGAGACATTTTTGTTTGCCTAGTTGGACCAAGGGACAAAAAAATACTGAAAAATAAACTCTAGCTCTCAGAATGCGTACCCTCGAATTTATTCTCTGCTATCAAAATCATATTTTTTTTTCTTAGATAGACTTTCGCTGCCCCAAATGGGTCGGGTGTAGAAAAGTTCAGAGCTTTATTAATGCATTCGACAAACATTACAGTGTGTGATTATTAATTCTTTTCGTTGGAAATTATAAGTTTTTTTGTTATTATATTTTATTTCTGGCATTAAACTGTTTTTGTTTTATTGAGCTTTGCTTGTTTGATTTGTATTATCAATTGGTAATAAGGTATGAGAGAGTTAGTGAGGTACTGTCTAAAGAAAAAAACTTGTATTAAAAAAACTTCTCATATCTACAATTTAACGGTTGCTAACTTCAATTTAATCATATTGGTAATATGTATTGTCCAATTTCAGCTGTCAATTTGGTGTATACGTATAATTGCCCCCATGTTACCCTCTATGTGTCCCCAGATAATTAAAACGTTAGTTGAGGTCATAGCATACTCTTTATTTTCACAGTGAGTCGGATAATATGTCAGCTGTATTAATGGAACTTGGGTTTTAGTGCACGGAAAACAAGATTATATGTTAACGATACGTAAAGGGGGAGGGGAAAAAGCAATATGGAGTGTTGTAAACGAATTCTATATGCAATGGGATATCGTTAATAAGTTGCGATTTGATGGAAGGACAGGTATGTTATTCAAGTATAATCCATCCCCGGTTTCCGTGATACATGGGTTTAACGGTGGATTCCGTGATGTGAAACCAGCCATGCCAAGGGAGAGGCAATGACACGGTCTCATCATGTCTCTCACATCATCCATCATCCATTTTGATTCATGGGATGGACGAAAAAAGCCTTTCTCCATCTTCACTGTCTGCAGTGGCAACACTGCTTTGTTTTACCCGCAATATTCCGACCGTACATTATTTTCATTTTATTTTTTCTTACATTATTCATCTCTTTGTTCATAGCATTTAGAATTATTCTCTTTAAGGTTTCATTTCTTATGGAAGAGTTGTGGCGTTGCTAATTTTCAACGTTGTGAACGAAACTCTTTGAGCCAAATTTATACCTTCATTGTAACCCCTTATTTTTACTCTCATATAAAGAATAAGTATTGTGATGACGCGAAAATTCGATTTTGAGATTTTGATGGATTTACACGTTTTGAGGTCCCCTGAAAAAAGTGGGTTTTAATAAATATCTGTCTGTTTGAAGTCTATGTGCACGCGGGTGGAGCCTTAACTTCTGGGTTGATATTAACGAAATTCGACATATATGATCAGAATAATCATACCCCGTGGTGAAATCGAGAAATGATTTTTAGCTCTAATTCTGGGGGCGCTACCCCCTAAAAACTCAGAAAAAACGTGATAAAAAAAAAATAAATTTTTTTTGAAAACGGTTCCGACGATTATGATTACAAAAATTCTATAATTTAGTCTATTTAAATACGAATCTAACGATATAACTGTTTTCCTGGAAAAATCTAGTTCCTGAGAAAATAGCTTTAAACGCGGACAGAGAGAGGCAGGGTTCAATTCCACGCCGTGGTGTAGTTATTTTTATGATTATTTTTATAAACTCTTATATGAGAAAGTTAGTCTGAGTAGTCTCGGACCGATTTTTTAATATTAGGTACAGTTGTTTTTCAATATAAATTAGTCAATTTGCACAAATTGATTAATTCACTGAGTAACTTTTTTTTTTTTTTTTTTTTTTTTTTTTTTTTTTTCTCTTTGGGGTTTTAGTCCCGTTCGACTGCTTAGGCCATTACAGGACCATTTTATTTTTATTTTATTTTTGGTTTAATTAAGAATCGATCTCTTATTTAGTCCTTTCGTCTACTTATAAATATAAAAGGATCTCTTAAATTCCTATTTCGAGCAAATTCTATTAAAATTAAAGGCTTTTAAAATTAGATTCTCTATAAATCTTGGAATGTTTTCTTTAAGAAGTTCAGAGTGTTTTGACCTCATTGTTAATTAAGGCCTATAAGATCTAATCTCAAATTTAAGGAGTTGCCCACTTTCTCGTGCTAACTATCCAGCATTCAGAGGGATTTCACCAGAAACCTTTATTAAGGACCCCCCCTCAGGTGTATAGGGGTAGTGTACTTAATAAATTTCTGCACTTGTCTGTCTGTATGTTACGCTCCTGATATTCGGTAATACTGAAGAATATGACGTGGTTTAAGGAAAAATTGGTGGTTTAAGGAAATATTCTCTCCGACGTATTTTTTTGACTAAGGGATATCAACTCTCCTGTGAACAAAGCATACATATATAATTTCTCAAATGTTTATATCATATAGTCCAGGAGATAGCGTGCAAAAAAGTGTCTGACTAACATCAAGCTAGAATTTTGTATACAAGTCAATCTTTTAGCGCCTTTTAAGAAGATGAGATCGGCTAAGTTCGTCTGCGGGACATAGCTGGGCAATAGGCATTTGAAAAAAACAAACCGGTGGAGAGCGGCCATATCTCACCAATTATGGTGGACAGTATGATTTTCATGATCCTGAGTACCGAATTAGTTAGTAGACCAAAAGTCAAGTCGATGTTATTTTCACACTTGACAGGTTAGTTAATCAAATATTACTAAAAATGAACGTTGTCCCCTGTCAAATGACAGACTAACATTAACTTGATTTTCGGTCTACTAACTAATTCTGTACTCAGGATCATGAAAATCACATTGTCCACCATAATTGGTGAGATATGGCCGCTTTCCACCGGTTTGTTTTTTTTCTAACGGCCACTGCCAAGCTATGTCCTGCAGACGAACTTAGCCGATCTCATCTTCTTAGAAGGCGCTAAAAGATTGACTTGTATACAAAATTCTAGCTTGATGTTAGTCAGACACTTTTTTGCACGCTATCTCCTGGACTAATACAAATGTACTGTTTGACAAAGGAATATTATCTCTCAAGTGTATAATTCAAGCAAAGTTGAGCCGCCAAGCGATTCTCGACCGTTTCATCTCCTTCAGTTGAGCCAAAATTGTTGAGCCAACTTTTCAGTCATGTTTTGTGTAATAACAATGACCTAAAGTCAGGAAAATTGTAGGTTAGCTCTAAATAAAAAAAACTACACAAAAACTAAGGGTTGGCTTTTTTTGTAACAGAAATGCGTCATGGGGAAAGTTGAATGAAATTGAGGGCGGCTTTGAGTACAAATATAAAGGTTCCAGGTTTTAGGTTTCTTTTTACTTCCATGAAAATGGAAGTATGGTCATACCCTCCAAAACGTGGTTCCGAGATGTCTGTGATGGAGGAGTCTTAAGAACCTGGGGATATCATTCAAATCCGTTTCATATACATGTATGTACGTACGTTCATACATACGTTTGGCACTTTAAACCTTTATAACATCGCTTCACTTCAAGGCATCGTATTGAGATGCGGTTTGAGTGTTTTTTTTTTTTTTTTTAGAACTTTTGTCGGAAAAACTGATGGCGTAATGAACGTCGGAGCTACAGTCACTTAAGCACGAAATCGGTCTGTCGACGATAACTTCTGTAGGCTTTATTTGATTTAAATTTCCTTTGGGGTATATATGTGTCCTATATTGTAGATTGTACCTATGCTTTTTGAGCATAATCGAACCAAGCGGTTTGGGAGATATTGGCATTTTAATGTTTTTACATCCATGAAAATGGGTGTTAATACTGAGTTCTCTCTTGCTCACATATTGACACCACGGCATTTCAAGGTAGTCATGAGTGGGATTTCCACACCGGTACTTTCGTATCAAATTGTCTTTGCCTTGTTTGTCCTTGAAAATGATAATTTTCGTGTCACGCCCTATTTTTTTTTTTTCAAAAAACACATTTTATACGTTACATATTTTTTAGGACGTAAAGTTTCTCTCCCAAAGATCTTTCATATTTATTACCTTAGGAACGGATGAGATTAGACCCTTGGGAGTAATTTCATTGCGTATGGACAATTAAGATGTTTAGAGTAAAATTAATTAAATTAATTCAGTTATCTATATTTATTATATTTACGCGTCTGTGTGACGCATGAAGCCACAAATACTAAACCAAATTTAATGAAATTTGGGCTTCATGATCAGAAAAATCATTCTCCGACGTAAAATCGTTTAATTAATTTTACCTTCTAATTCGAGGGTACTATAAGATATGTTTGAATTCAAATTCAGTTTTTATCAGACCAATTTAATTTCGATTACTAGGAACTTACAACTGTCAATTTAACAACAAACATTGTATAAAAAGCAGATTTATTTTTTTGAAATCTATATATATAAAATCCAAATACCACTGACTGACTGACTCACTGACACATCACGATATCTCTGAAACCACTAGACCTACGACCATGAAATTTTGTAGGTTTGTTCCTCTTACCTCCTAGGTGCTCGCTAAGAAATATTTTAAAAATCCGCCATCTTGTCGCGAAAAATCGCGGCCATTTATATACAGAATTCNTAATAATTATTGTTATTTATTAAAATAATAAATAAAAACTGTGCAATGGACGAAAATGTGTATTTACTTTCTACTGGAGATAAAATATTGTATGTACCTCGTGAGTAAAGTGCCATTATTCCCTTCGCGATTTTTATCTCCCTCGGCTTCATCTCGGGAAATAATTAGCGTTATTTCCTCGGCTTCGCCTCAGGAATGAAAAGTTATAATTTCCTCGGCTTCGCCTCGGGATTTAGGGATCATGGTTCCTTCGGCTTCGCCTCAAAAACCAACTTTTTCGCTCAGGGAATAATGGCTTACTTTACTCCCTAGGTGCATAAATAACTATTATTACTAGCCTTCACCCCATAATCGCAGTCAAAACCAATCAGACTGGAAACTCAAATAATAATAACCATTTGGTGCTTTAATTATTAATTTAATTACCTGGCTCTTCTTAATATGGCAGCTGCACCAGTAAATATCTAATAACTCAGGTTGTTTGGTCAAATTGATAAAATAATAAATTATCGATTTAAAGAACGTTAATGTGAGGTTTAAGCGCCTCAAACAGAAATTAAATCGGTCAACAAATCCGGACGTCATAAGAGCTCAAAGTCAATCAATTTTAGCTCTATTTAAGGTAGAACCGATGGAGGTACAACAAAATGTTAAGGATTAAAATTGTAGATTTTTTAAAATCAGCTACCGCTGGTACCGTTTAGCCGCAATAAGCCTCCAAAAAAAAACTAAAGTTGCGTCCGCCATCTATAATTTTTAAGGGGTAAGGGGGTATGTAACATAAACATCGAGCATTAGTATAAGTGTTACATGTGTCTTGAATTCTTCACTTATATAAATTAACTGTAATTAAAATGAATAAACAGGTCTGTAATTTATTTACTTAATATTTAATTGAACATTTCACACTTAATTCAACAAGATGATAAATACAATTGTACTTAAAATTTATCCTTAGTAAACCTTTTGTACATAAATTATAATGATTAGAGTAACAATTGTATAATAAATGAGATTAATAAATAAGAGTATAGTTTTGTGGAGGGTAGTGAAGGAGGTATTCATAGAGAAATGAGCCGTATTGAAGGGGATTCCGTTGGTGCCCGAGGCGAGACTGGCTTCACCTTATTACGTTTCTTGCATACCGCTCACACGCCGACCACCTACTAACTTCATCTCAGCTGCATTCTTTCTGGACCAGCAGAACCCAGACTTAACTAACTACTTTCTCCTCTGCATAGGCCCNGGTACAACAAAATGTTAAGGATTAAAATTGTAGATTTTTTAAAATCAGCTACCGCTGGTACCGTTTAGCCGCAATAAGCCTCCAAAAAAAAACTAAAGTTGCGTCCGCCATCTATAATTTTTAAGGGGTAAGGGGGTATGTAACATAAACATCGAGCATTAGTATAAGTGTTACATGTGTCTTGAATTCTTCACTTATATAAATTAACTGTAATTAAAATGAATAAACAGGTCTGTAATTTATTTACTTAATATTTAATTGAACATTTCACACTTAATTCAACAAGATGATAAATACAATTGTACTTAAAATTTATCCTTAGTAAACCTTTTGTACATAAATTATAATGATTAGAGTAACAATTGTATAATAAATGAGATTAATAAATAAGAGTATAGTTTTGTGGAGGGTAGTGAAGGAGGTATTCATAGAGAAATGAGCCGTATTGAAGGGGATTCCGTTGGTGCCCGAGGCGAGACTGGCTTCACCTTATTACGTTTCTTGCATACCGCTCACACGCCGACCACCTACTAACTTCATCTCAGCTGCATTCTTTCTGGACCAGCAGAACCCAGACTTAACTAACTACTTTCTCCTCAGCATAGGCCCAATAAATCCTTTTTTTTATTGAGGAATAAATCGAAGAAAAATTCTATTCTGCAAACCCCTCCTGCTAAATATATATAGCGAAAAGTCATTTAAAACTTAACTTGAAAAAATTAGCTGGCTTTATTAGCAATTTATTTGTATTAATTGTACTTTATGTGATATAATAATAATTTGATGAACAACAAATCAAAACAAATATTTATTTTGGTACTTGCTAATTGAGTGCCTTCCCCTTGAAAATCACCGTCAGCTAACCACCTCTAACCACTTCTAACCACCTCTATCCACTTCTAACTACCTCTGACCACTTTAAATTACTCCTAACCACCTCTTTTCATAAGGAAGGTGGTTAGAGGTGGTTAGAAGTATATGGAGGTAAGTTAGAAGTGATAGAGGTAGTATCCACCTCTATCCACTTCAAACCACCTCTAACCACTTCTAACTACCTATAACCACTTCTAACCACCTTTAACTACTCCTAACCACCTTTTTTTATAAGGACGGTGGTTAGAGGTGGATACAAGTGGTTAGCTGGTTGTGATTTTCAGAGGAAGGGCGCTTAATTAACGCAAGTACCTTTATTTTTATTTGACAGATTTAAATAACTTTTTGGGACGTGGGGGGGGGGGGATAAAATAAATTTAGAAAATAACAGGTTTTAAAGTATAAAGTCAGTTAAGTAAAAGAAATATGACGCGAGGAAGCTATGCGTCACACTAATTAACAGAATATTTTTAGGGGCATTACCTTTCATTGAGTAACAAAGAGTACCAGGGATCAATAGTCGCGGCAATGAAGCACTAAAAAGGCCAAAAGTTCGGAATCTTTTAGACTAAGACGGATCGGAATGCGGTTTTTTGCATTCGCTTCTAAAAATTATTTGAAAAAAATGCCCCCAGGTTTTTCTTTGGTACAAACCGGAAAATGCATTGCTGCAGCCAAAAATGTATTTAAAAATATGCATTTTTTGAGACGGCATTTGGAAAATTAAAGAACAGTGGCGTACATAACGGGAGGGCAAGGGCAGGCGGGGCGCCGCCCCGCCAATTATGGCGAGGGGGGCATCAAAACTCTCCTTGGCTCCTCCACGTTTTTTTTTATTTNCACTACTTATTTCACACTCTTAAGGCAGATTTTAATTGGGATCACGTAAAGCTAAATTTCGTGGCTAGTGAAGGTTTTTAGTTGATCAACTATATAGCTGAACTTCCATATTTTCTCATAATCATCTTTTACACAATCTACATCATTTTTTAAATGAAGATTGACAATGATAAATTTTATATATTAAGCTGTGGTTTTTTTTAGAACTTCTTGTTGTAAGTTGAACAGTTGGCAATGCTGTCAGTATGGTTATACTATGTTAAGGTTATGTACCGCTATCTTTTGTGTGTGTTGTACCTCTCTCTTATGAACATTCTTTATTATACGTGTTAACTTTAATTAGAGTTTTATTCATTTTCCCACAGGTTATGGGCCCAGACCCTAACTAGCGTCTGTGGAAAGTAATTGTTTAAATATTATTGAGGCTACTTGTTCAAAGGTGTCCGTTAAGTCGTGGAATCTAGCGTGGTTGAAAGCCAAGTTCGCGGCAAAAATGGCGTCTCTTGTTACGGGCCTCAAGTTGAGTGGCCACGGAAATTGGTCGCTCTGGAAGTTTCAATTAACCGTTCTTTTTCGTAGCTCGGGCGTTTACGAGATCGTGTCCGGTAAATCTCTAAAAGTGGAGGCAAAAGATGCCAACGCTTTAAATGAATGGATTAAACTCGATAGTAAAGCGCAGGAGATGATAGTGCTGCGTGTGGAAGAGGGGCCAATGTCCCATTTAATAAGCTGTAATTCTTCTTCTGAAATGTGGGCAAAGCTTTTGTCGATATATGAGCCCAAGAGTGAAGTGAGTGTCCATCTGGTGCAGCAGGAGTTCTTCCAACTGAAATTTGAAGAAGGTATGGATGTACAATCGTTTTTTAGCAGACTCGAAGACATTTCTTTAAAACTTAAAGTTTTTAATGAAGAGTTCTCCGACTCGATGTTGATGACTAAGGTTCTGGTAAGTCTGCCGGAGAAATTTAGATATTTCGTCAGTGCGTGGGAGTCTGTCCCGGCTGACCAAAGAACTCTCAAGAACCTACTATCTAGACTCCTTATAGAGGAAGATAGATACAAACAAACTGAAAATTGTACAGCTTTAGTGTCAAGAGGTCCTAAAGAATTTAAAGGAGCCGAATGTTCCTGTGGACGGCCTGGTCATCCTGAGGCCAAATGTTATAAGAAGAAAACGTACAATTTCTGTAACAAAAAAGGGCATATCGCAAAGTATTGTTCATTAAAAAAGGGATCAAATAGTAAAAAAACCAGTATTAATCCTCAGAGAGTGTTAATGAGCTATTCTGGTAGTACATCTGGTTTCAGTAAAGAAAGTTAGATCCTGGATACGGGTAGCACAGACCATGTGTGCTGTAATAAGCAAATGTTCTGCAGGCTGTCTAGCGATAAGAGAAATATTAATATGGGAGATGGTTCACAGATTTGTTCAGAAGGCATCGGAGACATCGTCTTACAAGCATTTGATGGTCGGAAATGGACATCTATACAGCTAAGTAGTGTCCTATTTGTTCCTAATTTAAGTGTTAATTTATTTTCTGTGAGATCCACTTTAAAGAACGGATATAAAATGATATCTAAGACCTCAAGTGAAATTGTTCTGGAGGATAATTTGGGTGAAGTATGTGCTAGAGGTATTCTAAACAACAATTTATACGTCATGGACTTCAGAAAAGAAAGAGAATCGTCGGCCTTGGTTACATACTCATTAAGTGATTGGCATAAGTGTCTATGCCATCAAAACATGGCACGCGTAAAGGAAATCTTAAATGAAAACAACATCTTATATAAAGAAGATTCATTGAGTAAATGTGTTTCATGCTTGGAGGGGAAACAACATAGGACAAAGTTTCCTCGCAGCAAATCAAAAACCATCAAAGTGGGGGAGCTGGTTCACACAGATCTATGCGGACCCATGGAAGTAAAATCAAAAGGAGGTGCCAGGTATTATTTATTATTTAGAGACGATTTTTCCAATTTTCGCACTATTTACTTTTTAAAGTCAAAAGATGAAGTTTTTGAAAAGACTAGACGTTTATTAAATCTGCTAAAAATGCTACAGTGAAACTTCTAAAGGTTATAGAGTTTATTTTGAAGAAACAAACACAGTGGAAATTGTGAGAGATGTGGTTTTTCTTCATAATAGGGAAGAATGGTTTCCAGCAAAATCTGAAACAGAATGAAATCAGGTAAAAATAAACAACTTAAAAATATTGATAAAAGTCATTGTTTAATTTATCATTGAGGTTACTTGTTCAAAGGTGTCCGTTAAGTCGTGGAATCTAGCGTGGTCGAAAGCAAAGTTCGCGGCAAAAATGGCGTCTCTTGTTACGGGCCTCAAATTGAGTGGCCATGGAAATTGGTCGCTTTGGAAGTTTCAATTAACCGTTTTATTTCGTAGCTCGGGCGTTTACAAGATCGTGTCCGGTAAATCTCTAAAAGTGGAGGCAAAAGATGCCAACGCTTTAAATGAATGGATTAAGCTCGATAGTAAAGCGCAGGAGATGATAGTGCTGCGTGTGGAAGAGGGGCCAATGTCCCATTTAATAAGCTGTAATTCTTCTTCTGAAATGTGGGTATCTAGAAAGCAGACCTCTGTAGTCCTAAGCTCAACCGAAGCTGAATATATTGCACTCAGTGTAGCCACCAGTGAATCTGTATGGTTGAGATCTATTCTCAATGATCGTTTTGTTAACGCTTCTCAATTTGTTCTTTTAAGTGATAGTCAATCAGCAAGTCAGATTGCTAAAACACCTGATAGTCATAAAAGACTCAAACACGTTGATATTAGATATCACTTCACAAAAGAAAAAGTCTATTGTGGTGACTTAAAATTAAAATATGTCAGTACCAATGATCAGGTTGCTGACATACTCACTAAGCCCCTAGGGAAAGCAAAATTTGAATTCTTTAGAAATATAATGGGACTTCAAAAATAAGATTTCATGTTTATTTTTTTTTTAATCTTAAAAGAAACTAAGTGTAAAAATTGTAATTGTCTTCAAGTTTTCTTGTTTAAGCTGCTCTTTTGTGTTTTTGTAAAACTACCGATCATTTTTTTTTAAGGTTTTAATATTAATCAAGCTCTGTATTATCATACTTTGCCCTGAAAATTCAAACGAATGCGACGATGAAAATTCAAACGAATGCGACGCTGAAAAATCATGTGAAAATTACTGTGAAAAATCAAACAATAGTGTTACTGAAGAAACAAACTATTATGATGATAATGCTGACGAAAGAAACGATGAAAATCCTGAAAATAAAGATGACGACAATCTCGAAGAGAATGAAGAAAACCACGATGGTAAATCAGCCGATGATAATTCTAAACCTCATGGATATGCTTTGCGGGATAGGAGTAACATGAACAAACCATCCTCACTCACAGATTTTGAAACATCTTTTACTGATTCGTTAAATACTACAGAAGAGACAACAATGAACTCAAGTGATGTCAGTTTTACTGCATTAGCCGAGTGTCACCCTCAGTTAGAGCTTACTTATACTGAAGCTATGAACAGTGTTCAGTTCATTGGAAGGAGGCTGTGGTCACAGAAATGAGAGCAATGTCAGAAAANGGATATAAAATGATATCTAAGACCTCAAGTGAAATTGTTCTGGAGGATAATTTGGGTGAAGTATGTGCTAGAGGTATTCTAAACAACAATTTATATGTCATGGACTTCAGAAAAGAAAGAGAATCGTCGGCCTTGGTTACATACTCATTAAGTGATTGGCATAAGTGTCTATGCCATCAAAACACTTAAATCTTAAATGAAACCAACATCTTATATAAAGAAGATTCATTGAGTAAATGTGTTTCATGCTTGGAGGGGAAACAACATAGGACAAAGTTTCCTCGCAGCAAATCAAAAACCATCAAAGTGGGGGAGCTGGTTCACACAGATCTATGCGGACCCATGGAAGTAAAATCAAAAGGAGGTGCCAGTGAAATTAATGCTTTTATTAGAGTAAAGTGAATCAATTGATAATATAACGTAGTCTTCCGCGGTTGTTCCCAATAAGAAGTTTTAAATGTTACGCTTTTTAACACGTCTCTAAGGAGTTTAAGTCCGGACGTTTCGCGTCCAGTTTTAAGGGCATCTTCAGTTGTTTTGTTGTTGAAGCATCTTACAGGATGTTGTCGTAGAGATGTAACAACGTCAACTGGAAGTTTTGGACAAGGTCTGGGGTTAAATCCGGTCCAGAGTCTGTGTAAGAAGCTGGTGTTCGTTACGTCAGTTCTAACACTACTATCCTGAACTACCTGAACTATCCTGGTGTACCTGGACGGCAACACTCGAGGTGAGTTTAAACCTTGTCTGTGGTCAGTGTGGATATCAAGGGTCTCCACTTTTGAGTCTGGGACAAGGACAACCTAAAAACATCTTCCCTATTGATGTTATTTAAGTAGTTCTCTATCTCTATAGCTTCCATTACCATTCTATTGTGAAGGTACTTGATCTTTAGTTTCCTCGAACTTGATGAGATGGCCCGACTCCACTAAGACTGTCGACTTCCAGTTGTTATTTACTGCTGTGATATGCCCTTGGAAACGGGTCGATGAGTTTACCCGTCTCACCAATGAATATTTGCCATAGCACCAGAGGATCTTATATACTAATTGGTCCAACAGGAGTAGCTTTCCCTTTATTGTGCCCAAAAGGTTTTAGGTGAACGTTGTTGCATNTAGGATGTAAGTGTGCTACTTGGGATAGGACAAAGTTTCCTCACAGCAAATCAAAAACCATCAAAGTGGGGGAGCTGGTTCACACAGATCTATGCGGACCCATGGAAGTAAAATCAAAAGGAGGTGCCAGGTATTATTTATTATTTAGAGACGATTTTTCCAATTTTCGCACTATTTACTTTTTAAAGTCTAAAGATGAAGTTTTTGAAAAGACTAGACATTTTATTAAATATGCTAAAAATACTACAGGGAAACAAATATGCACGATTCGTAGCGATAACGCCCTTGAATATTTGAGTTTTTTAAAATGAAAAATTTGTTTCTCGAGCATGGTGTTGTGCACCAGACTTCTATTGATTATACACCTGAACAAAACGGTAAGGCAGAGCGTGACATGCGAACCGTTGTAGAGGCAGCTCGTACAATGCTTTTGGCAGCTGACCTCGATAAAAGTTTTTGGGCAGAAGCCGTTAATTGTGCTACATTCATTCTTAACAGGACGTCTAAAACTAATGTCGCAAATCAGAGCCCTCTAAAAGTATTGTCAGGCCACAATTTTGACCTCAGGTCTTTAAAAGTTTTTGGCACTGAAGTTCAGGTTCACGTGCCAAAATGTAAAAGGAAAAAATGGGACAGTAAAAGTAGGAATGGTATTTTTGTTGGCTACAGTGAAACTTCTAAAGGTTATAGAGTTTATTTTGAAGAAACAAACACAGTGGAAATTGTGAGAGATGTGGTTTTTCTTCATAATAGGGAAGAATGGTTTCCAGCAAAATCTGAAACAGAAAAGAAACAAATAAATGAAAACAAACAAAACAGAATTGAATCAGGGAAAAATAAACAACTTAAAAATATAGATAAAAGTAATAAAGAAATTCCTATACTTATCTTTGAAAATACTGTACCTGTTGTGGAAAGTGTGCCTGAAAATTCAAACGAATGCGACGATGAAAATTCAAACGAATGCGACGATGAAAATTCAAACGAATGCGACGCTGAAAAATCATGTGAAAATTACTGTGAAAAATCAAACAATAGTGTTACTGAAGAAACAAACTATTATGATGATAATGCTGACGAAAGAAACGATGAAAATCCTGAAAATAAAGATGACGACAATCTCGAAGAGAATGAAGAAAACCACGATGGTAAATCAGCCGATGATAATTCTAAACCTCATGGATATGCTTTGCGGGATAGGAGTAACATGAACAAACCATCCTCACTCACAGATTTTGAAACATCTTTTACTGATTCGTTAAATACTACAGAAGAGACAACAATGAACTCAAGTGATGTCAGTTTTACTGCATTAGCCGAGTGTCACCCTCAGTTAGAGCTTACTTATACTGATGAGAGCTTTATACTTAGCAGAAATGAGAGCAATGTTAGAAAATGATGTCTGGGAAGAAGTGACTCGTCCTGGAAATAAACCTATAATTGATTGTAAGTGTGTGTTCAGAGAGAAAACTGTTAATAATAAACTTTTGTATAAAGCTCGACTGGTAGCTCGAGGTTTCCAGCAACCTGTAAATTCTGATTTAAGTGGGATTTACTCACCGGTTGCCAAACTTCAGACTCTAAGAACGATGATAGCTATGTCAAATCACTTTGATATGTCCATACATCAAATGGATGTATGTAGCGCCTTCCTTCAAGGTGAAATTAAGGAAGAAGTTTATCTCTCTAAGCCCCCAGGTTACCCAAACCAAAATGATGGTAAGGTTTTAAAGTTGAAAAAATCAATTTATGGCCTTAGAAAGTAGCCAAGGAATTGGAATGATACATTCGATAAATTTATTAAACAACTTGGTTTTCTAAGATCACAAAATGATTATTGTTTGTATAGTAAAAATACTAAAAGTGGTTATGTTTATATTTTGTTATTTGTCGATAATTTTTTGATTTCATCATCTAATGAAAAAGTTATTAAAGATTTAAAAGCAAGACTGATGGAAAAATTCAAAATGAGAGATTTGGGTTTGGCCTCTAATTATTTGGGCATACAAATATCTCAAGATATAAAGAAAGGAACTATAAGATTAAATCAGAAAATCTATCTGACAAACCTACTAAAAAAATATTCTATGTATGATTGTAGACCTGTATCTACCCCAATGGATATTAATTTTGACTATTCAAGCCTAAAGAGAGACAAATCTCAAAATCCAACTATTGAAAATCAATGTAGAAAATTAATAGGCTCTTTGATGTATGCTATGTTGGGCACACGTCCTGATCTTTGTACCTCAGTGTGTATCCTAAGTAGATATCAAAGTTGTGCTTCAGATATGCTTTGGACTGCACTTAAACGTGTACTGAGATACATTCGGGGTACTCTTGATCTTGGTCTTGTGTTGAATAAAAATGAAAATATTGCTCTGTATGGGTATGTAGACTCTGATTGGGGTGGAGACCATACAGATAGAAAGTCAACTACTGGTATAATGTTATTTGTTTTTGGTTGTCCTGTAATGTGGGTAACTAGAAAGCAGACCTCTGTAGCCCTAAGCTCAACCCAAGCTGAATATATTGCACTCAGTGTAGCCACCAGTGAATCTTTATGGTTGAGATCTATTCTTAATGATTGTTTTGTTAACGCTTCTCATTTTGTTCTTTTAAGTGACAGTCAATCAGCAATTAAGATTGCTA